>VVHJ01034427.1:18999-40354 GCA_015107715.1 Tylochromis polylepis
TTTACCCTCAACCCCCCCCCCCCCAAAAAAAAAAAAAAATTCATCTTGATTTTTTAAATAAAACTTTCACCAAAACTTCATGACAAAAGTTCTATAATAAAAAAAAAAAATCCCAACTTCAATAAAACGTCCCTCCTTTCCAAAAAAGACGGAGCAATTTAAAAACTGTCGACCGTTTTCGTCGACACATCATAGATTTTTCTAAAAGCACACCCAGCTTTACAAAACTGTCCCAAAGTTACAAACATGTCACAGGTTTGTAAAAAAAAAACCGTTTGTAAGTCCCAGACTTACAAAATAACTACTAAATTTACTAAAAAAGAAAAAAAAAACCCTCCCAACTTTAAGAAAATGGCCCCACTTTTTTTTTTAAATATCCCAACTTTACAAGAAATGCCTCAGCTTTACAAAAAAATCTCCCAACTTATTTAAAAATGTCCCAACTTTACAGAAAATTACAGCACCTGACATAAAAATTACCCGACTTTTTCTTTAAAAAAGGGCCTAAATTTGGAAAAATGTCTCCGCTTTACAAAAAAAAAATCCCAGCACTTTGAAAACTGTCCCGCCTATATTAGAAAAAAGTCCCAACTTTACAAAAATTCTGAACTTGGCAAAAATTGTTTAAAAAGTTTCAACCATTCTAAAAACATTTTCACTTTCCTAAAAGAAAATATCCTCGCGTTCCAAAAAATTCCCAGACTTTCCAGTTCACAACTTTGTAAAAAATCTCAACTTTCCTCCGATGTCCGCACTTCCTGGCTGTATCACTGTTTAAAATGTTCTCCTGCTCAGGGTCCTCACTAAGACAAATGTACAGGGATGCTCACACATGTCTGAGACACAAACTGACACCTAGTTTGTCCCACGTGGCTTCCCGTACGCTTCCACCAACACAAAGACGCGCACACACACACTGACACACAAGGTGCTGACTGCAGCATGTTTGTCTCTGCCCCACGCACGCTATCTTCATCAATTCTGGTGGCCCCAAGACGACTGCGCGCACCGCCGTCCCCATGCATCACGCCCAAACCTGCCTCGCTATCGGAGAGAAGCCGCAAATTTGTCAAAAGGAAGAGGAAAAGGCTCCTCACATGACAATAAAGCCCGGCCAATATTTCATGAAAATGAAGTGCTCTGGCACAGTTTACAGTGGCCGTGCAGGGAGAGGGAGGGGGAGCCAAACGAATGGATGCAAAGCTCTTATCATGTGGAGTTTTTCTGGATCCGAGATGCGATTTACAAGAAGGTCGCAGGAGGCTGCGGCGCGTCAGGGCCCACGGATCAGGACACAGAGAGCGAAGGCAAACAAATGTTCCCACTTTCCTGTCCAAACGCCCACGCTTCTCTAAACGGTCCAAAACATCACCTCATGATCCAAAAAAGGTCCTGATTTTACAAACATGTAATTACTCATTTAAAAAGTCCTGACTTTTTTAAAAAACACCCCCATTTTTAATAAATTGCGTCAAGGTTTCTTTCAAAAATAAGTCCCGTCTGTTCACACAAGAGTCCTCACTTCTGAAACGACATCCAGACTTTCTGAAATATTCTCACATTGTTTGTGCTGTTGAGCAAATTGTTGTCAATTTACAGCTCAAGTCTCAGTTAACTCAAAGGTCGTTTTCAGCCCTGGACTTCCTTTAAATGTAATTTTACTCCATGTAACCCTAAAGCAACCTTAAAGCAGGAAAACACATTTTTCTCGTATTCTCTCGTACCGGAGAACAGGGAGATGATGGCCTCAGTCCTTCTGCTTCGGGCTTGACCTTTGACCTTTTGGTGTTCATGGGGTCAACTGTGCTGCTGACGGCCGAGTCACCTCCGTGGTTCTGAGGAGGGGAAAGAAGACGATTCAGGATCAGACACCTTAAGATGCTACACAAGAACATCTAGAGCTGATTTAAATGAACTGAAGTAATAGTTTATCTCCAGTAAAACTCCCGTTATTCCTGCTACAAAAATCACGTTTTGACAGGAGGGTTTCTGTAAGCTAAAGTTTAAACCGTACGGAAGCCTGTTGAGGCCAAGATTATTATTTTGAGTGATTTATCTGTTGCTGTCCTTCTGTCTTTGTCTCAGGTTTCTCTGTATATATTTATTGTTATTTATTCTTTGTTTGTTTTAATATGTAAGTCATTTTCTTACTTTCTAACTTGGTAGTTTTTCTTACTGTATATCTTGTTTTTGTGCCTGCTTTACGTGTGACACTGAGCTCTAACTTGAAATTTAACACTTTTTGCATTAATACGGTGTCACCCTATGGAGTATATTTAATATTATTTAAATGAAACAGTGATGATAATAATAATAATAATGATAACTAGCAACCAAGACAAAACCCCACTAGAACAAAAATGTAAAAATACAGACATTTCTATATTTATCACAGAGTAATTCATATTCTCAACTGAAAAAGTCCTCTTAAAAAAAGGCAAATACAATTAAAAGTATAACAGAAGGCAAATCACCCGCCCCTGTTCCCCCCCTACAGGATCGACACGATGCCCTCCCCAACCTCTCACGCAAACATCTGTAATCTGAGCCTGATTCCGAGATTAGCCGACCAGATTAGACAGAGAAACCAAGTGTGGGAGGAGAGAAATGATGGGTTTCCCCCCGAGAGTTTACCTCCGAGGGGGGGGACACTGCGCACAGCGAGCATGTGCGGAGGCCGACACCGCAAATCAAAACACTGCGAGCGCCGTGACCCGGTGAGCGGGCGGAGGGCGGGATGATGACAAACAAAATCTACAGTGAGAACAAACAGCTGGAAACCGGAGCTGCAAAATTCAGGGTTTGGCTAAACAGTTGTTTCAGCAGCTGGCGCAGAGAAAAATACCTGAGGAACAAAAAGGGGGGAATTTCCTTCAACCGCAGAGAAATCGGAGGCTTCAATCATCCAGAAAGCTTCAAGTACACAAAACTCTGTCAGCTTACAGCTTTCTTAAACTTATATTATTTTCTCTGTTTATTTAAAATCAAACCAGACAAAACTGTCTTTTGTTTGAAGAACTTTAAATACTGATTCAAATACGAGGCAGATGTTTACGAAAGAAATAAAAATGTCTAAGAAAATCTAACAATATCCAGTGATGACAGTATTTATGTCTGTGTGTATATGACTTCCACCTAAAAAAAACAGTCATACTGTAAGAATAAACAGCCATGGGCATTAACGCATTAATAAGAAACATTTTACTTCTGAAAAGAAAGAAGTCTGTAATTAGAAAGTTAGCAACAGCCTTATGTGTCAAGAATGTGTCAACAAAGCTGATGTTACTGAAGTTATCCAGAAGACTTTTAAAGCAGCGAAATGATTTCAGCTAAATTTTTTAAACGTGCTTAAAGTGCAGCGACTGCCAGAAACTCTTAGTAAAGAAATAAAAAAATACTAGCAACAACAAAAAAGAGAGATATGTGTAGCTCCTGAGTATTAAATAGTAAAAAGAAAATCAACAAAAAATAGATAAAACTGGATTGTCGCTTCTGAAAAACGAATGCAGACCAGGTCCTATGTAACAAGTTAAACAAAAAATATATATATATATAAAAAAAATCATAAAAAGGCATTTTTGTCTTTAAAAGAGGTGGGAAACCAAAAACACTGTGGGATTATTTTAACTTGTTTATTTAGTATATTTGGTAAATTTTTATGTGTCTATGGAAAATACTGAAAGGGAAAAAACCGGAATCACATTTATGGGAAAAAAATTTTTTGAATAATTTCTCAGCGTTCAGCATTCCTCCGAAGTGTGGATGTGTAGTCACAAACCGATCGATCAATCAATCAATCAATCAATCAATCAATCAATCAATCAATCAATCAATCAATCAATCCATTTGTGAAGCAGGACTCTGCAAAGGTCCAGGGCACGTGGAGGGCAGACATCAAATAACATCCACACAATACAAAAATAATTTCTAATGTGCATCCTGATACTAACCTGAACCTAAAATTATCAGCAAATATTACTTTGTGTAGAAACTAAATGAATTAATAAAATCCCTTACATCTAAAATAAAGCGCACTGGTCCTAACAATGATCCCTGTGTGATACCATGTTTGATGGTTTTTAAGGCTCAGAAAAGCTTCCTTTAGCACAAACTCCTGTTTCATTTCTGTAAATTAGTTTTTTTCTCCTGAACTGGAGAGGACATGAGAGAGCACACAGGAAAGCAGGACGGCGAGGGGCAATGAAACGGAGAAAATGATGTGAAGTGGAATCAAACCCTTGCCCCTTTTATATTTTGTACCTTGGATACCAGGTCGCTGTTTTGGGCGGAGGCGGGCAGCGAGGAGAGGCCGAGGGCCCCCTGGCGGGTGGCGAAGGTGGGCGGCGGCTGGATGAGGGGCGGAGTGTGGCCGAAGGCGCTGAGGCCTCGCTGCTGGGAGAGGAGCTGCTGGTAGGCCATGGGGTTAATGGGGTGAGGGAAGGGGAAGGACGGGCTGAAAGAGGAAAAACAGGTTTTGTATAAAACAGAATCTCAAAGCTAAACACAAAACTTGGTACTTATATTTACAATGAATAAATTAAACTTTGGTTTACTGTGTAGTTAACTTTCAGTCTTTAGTTATTTTAGGAAATCAAATCAAAAACGAAAATCAGAAAGAAAGAAAGAAAGAAGGAAGGAAGGAAGGAAAAGCTTTGTGGGATTTTCCTTCTGCAACACATCAACCAATCAGGAAAGAGAGAGAGAGATAATCAGACAGCTGAGCTGGAATAAACCTGTTCAGTCTGAGAAGGTGATCAACCTTTACATGGGTTCAGTGACTGAGATAACGATTCAAAACTTGTCTCAGGAGAAGATTTAAGTTCAGTGGATCTGCACCTTTGAGTAACAGATCCAAGTGTTACGTCGTCTAACATCAGTGTACGTGCAGATACCTGAGCCCGCCGACCGACAGGTGTCCGTAGGAGCTGCTGGCGGCCGAGCTGGAGCGTGAATTATTGATGTACGCCACCAGGGAGTTGGGCGAGGTGCGGATCATCGTCTGGAGGTCGATGCTGGCGTCGGACAGCGGCGAGATGGACAGCGCCCTTTTCCTGCTCAGCCGCGGCGTCAGTCTGGGGTTTGAGAACCGCGACACTGTGGATGCCACACAGGTGGGTGAACAGGTGACATTATCCATCACACTGGTAACATGTAGGTTAGCAGTGAGAGGAGTCTAAAGGAAAGACTCTTAAATCTAATGAGTCACTCTCCGCCTGAATGCAGTCTACTTAAAATCAGCCTGTGTCTGCTGTTTGTGCTATTTTGGGGTGGAGGCATTAAAGCGGTGAGGGTGGAAGTGCATGCTTGCTGTGATGGATGCTGCCGCAGCATTGCCGTGACACCCAAAACCCTGTGGACTCACAGCAGCCCTATCAATAAGTGCTCACAGCGAATATAGTAAACTATCTGTTCCACTGACGCAAACAGAGCCTGGCAGATATTACTGTAGATATTAGACAATAAACTCCAGTCTCAAGGAAGCAGGAATTGCACTGTAGAAGCAATCCTCTGGAATAAGTGACCTACATCTGACTAGATCTGTCCCAGTGACACAAATTTTAAATGGAGACGGGTCGAGGGGGTTAGTTGTTGTTTGATTGCACGACACTGAGAAGAATCTCCGTGTTTTCAGGGTATTTCTGTCTACAACTCCCTACTTTCCTAAAATAAGTAAAGAACACTGAGTGGAGGGAGAATTCAAATAGTTGCAGGTTGGGCTTCAGTTTGTCTTTACATGGGGATTAGGCTATAACACTGAAGACACCTGGCTTTAACAGTTTTGCATGCTGATGCTGATTTGCATAACATTATATGAAACTTAATTTCTTTATTTCCAGCAGAAATAAATGTGTTTACAGCCTAATACAAAAAACATTTTTAGTCTATATAGTTAATTCCCCTCATGACAACTACACGGGGGAGTAATTTATTTATACTTCACCTGTTTAAATTGTATTAAGGCTTAAAATTTGCATTATTAGAGGTGGTGCCTACTTGACTGCCAGGGGCTTTAGCTGCTGCCTGCTAGGCTTCACCTCAGCTAACTGGAGTTCCTGAATCGACCTGTAGACCAAGTTTGAAATGATTTGTTTAATTTGGTAATAACAAAAATCAGATCATCAGTATATAGTTATAGGTTGTGATCAGTTTGTTCCTTCTGGTGCACTTTTCGCACGATTATCTGACAGATAATATGGCTTATTGTGTAGTTATTGTACTAACAGATCATCCCTCCAGTTTTTGTAAAATTCTGATTTTATTTGGTTTCGAATTGGCAAGAATCAGTGTCTGTGTTAGCTGATAACTTAATACTCTACCCTCGCTTTCTGATATGCTCACTTCTGTCTTGAAGAAGCCAACACAGAGACCAAAACACTCACACTGACCCTTCAGAACCTGAAGTTCAGAAGCCAGTGCTAGCATCACAATGGCTATTTCCATTATGATTTTGTTTCCTATCTAGTTTATGCTAGTTTGGGTTTTACAGAATTATGCTCTAACAGCAGTCACTACAGACCAGTCAGTAATACTGCAGGAAGCCTGTGTTTTTCAGCATCTGTGCTAAACTAATCACCTGTTAGCTGCATCAGGTGATCAGTTTGCAAAACTGATCTACGAAGAGCCACTCCAACTCCTGTCAATGCCTTTATTATTTATATTTCTTCTACCTTGTATAGTGTATCTATCTTTGCATAGTATGGTTCTTAAGTGTACTGCATATATTTGTTTATTCCTGCCTTGTCTACTTTGCTGCTGCAACAATGTGAATTTCCCATGTCTGGGACTAATAAAGGCTATCTCATCTCATTCTAAAAACAGCTGCGTGTCATCACAATGGCACTCAATCAATTTGAGCAAATGGACAAAAGACCCCACATTTATTATGTCCATGTAGATAAGAATCATTAATAAACAATTTGTTTTTCTTACAAGGCAGCTAATATGCTAACAACAGGACTGGCACATTTAGAACTGTAGTTAACTGTTTAAGGCCTATCGGAGCGGGCACGCTCCGTTCCCAGTAGAATTAACTCATTTAGATGCATCTATATGAAGCAGTTTGTTTGGTGGTTGAAAGGTGAATGCTGCTGCTTGACTGATGTGTGTATTTGGGTACCCAAAGTGCCTCATGGTACTGAGACATCCCTAATACTCACAGGAAGCTCATTTTACCATCTGTAAGGGGTTGTATTTTATACAGTTGCGCTGCAATGAAATGGGGCCTTAATGAGCTGACATAAAGGTGAAAAATGAGGGAAACATATCCCCACCATCACAGCGTTAACATGTATTTGGTGCTGTTTAAACAGTAATCAATAAAGCGGACTCCTGTGTAAGAAATCGGAAAAATTAGGCAAATTTTTTATCAAAGTGTTTCTTGGTTGGATTAGGGAGAGGTTGACAGAGGTCAAAAATGTACTGGCTGTTTATTGTTTTAAAAAATTAACACGAGAAGGGCTTAAATTACAGACAAAAACATGTTTTTTTCCCCCAACTTTTCTTTTGGAAAAAAGCCCAATTTCAATTCTCACAGGCCTTAGAGCGAAGCAGGGAATTAGCCTCCTCTGCAGCTCTCTGATCATTACATTTCACAACTTTAGTCTTTAGTCCAAACACGTGTCTGCATGAAACCCAGTGCAGCTCTCACATCTGCCCACATGTGGCGACCTCATTAAGATTCAGACATGACCAATCAATCTTCCCGCAATAATTCCTCGTAATTACTCCAGATAAACATCACCCAGTCCGGGTTGGACTTCACGATGCTAAATGAGGGCAATTTACAAAGAATTGATTTCAACTGCAAGGAAATGTATGCAGAACCATCTGATCGATCTCAGCTCTGACACGTAAATTCAGACAAGGAAACTCTTCTTCAAGCAGGGAAAACAGGCTCCAAACTTCCTTTTTCTTTATGTTGTAACACTGGGTGGACTTACAGAACTCACTGCATGCTTTATTGTAATTTTTTTCCTAATCAGCTAGCCCAGAAGACGAGAAGAAGCACACTGGCTGTATTTAGGTGTTACATCATCATAACAACAGTTTAATGTGACATAAGTAAATATGAGATCGAAATAACACCAAAGCACAGCACCTGCCAGTAGGTGTGATGTTACGTTTGGCCACTGTTTGTGGGTGCAATAACAGCATGCATGAGCAATGAGTAAAGGGCAGCGACATCTATCTTTTACTTCAAGTCTATGATTCTGCCCCTCAGCAAGCTTCCTGAAACTGGCCAGTCAGAAGGAAGCAGGCCTTTGGGGAGAGGGGGACATAAAGTTTATAGTTTATAGAGTCCTACAAGGTATTTACTTAGAACTAATTAGCGGGTATCTCTGTCTGTGCATTGCATTCATACAACTTAGAGATGGAGCATTAGCTGATAATGTAGAGCTTTACCCTCTTGTTTGGGTTTTAAGAAACAAAAAAAAAAACTATTTTTAGGCAAGGCTACATAGTGCACACAGTCATATCTGTTTGCTACTCATAAAGAAATGGAAGCCTTAAAAGTTGCCCTTTATTTTTTGCACATCAAATTAACAAAAAAAATAACAGTGAAAGAAGCTGGTATTTTTCTCCGAGATGGGCGGTTTTATGAAATTGAAAAAAGAAGAGTTTAACCATCAGTTTTCCACCACTGACGGTGGCTCTAGTGTTCTCAAAAACGGAGCAAATTAAAGCACATTAAAGGATTGTATTGAACAGCTGACACTAAATGCTGCCTGGAAGAGGGCTGTTAAGATAAATGTTAAAATCTTCTCTCCTCACAAAGAAACAGTTGGGGGGACTCTGGAGCACATCTGGTTCACGTCCTGAGACTCTTCCTGAGACTCAGAAACTAAAGGCTCTGACGTTGAGCTTTTCCTGCGATGGCGAGGAGCTCGGCAAGCAATTAATTCTCCTTTGTTCGCTTTCACTGCCGTCCTTAATAACGACGGGGCTCGGAGGGTCTTTCCAAGTACGTCCTGCAGCATGTGTTATCTGTTTAAAGACTTGAGGAGGAGGAGGGCACATCTTTATGCTGGGACATATGGAATTTGAATGATGATCTAACAAATCCACAGAAGAGGAAAAACATCGGCACCGTTTCTCGAGGGACATCTTAGCTCTGGAGGTTTATTACTGTTTGAGGGGGGGGGCGGGTGTCGCTGGATGCTAATTTGGACATTTAACCAGATGAAGCTCAGATAAAGCCCAGGCTGATGTTGATGGAGGTGGGGGGGTGACGTTTTCTTTTTTCTTTTTTCCTACTGTGATCGGTGATGGCGGTTGCGGCTCGGACGACGCCGTTCAAGACTGGCAGCCATATTCATCTCTGTTACTTCCTCTCACCTCTGGGGAGATGTGTTTATTAATGTGCCACTTCCACTGATAAATGGACCAATGGAAAACCCCGGCTCGACTCGCTCGCCGCTGCCACTGCCGCCTCCCCCACTCCTCCATTGTGATTTATATTAGAAGCGGCCTTGGGGAGGGGGCGGTGGGGGGTGGGGTGAAGTGTGTTGGTGAAACATTTTGGGAAGACAAGGGCTCTCAATTAAAGGAAAGTCATACACTTTAGATAAAAATCGATAAGCTGCTTAAACGTTTGATTATTCTGGGGTCAAACTTTGACATAAGCACTTAAAAAAAACTCACAATGAGTCTGTCAACTATGAAAATGTGTTAATTTTACATAGACATTTAAGCAAAAATTATTAAATTATAGCCAAAAATATTTTCCTTATGTGAGCAATAAATATGAGGAAAACCAGTCAAAGATGCTTCCCAGATAGAAGTGAATGTTTGGCCCAGATGTGGCCCACAACTGCAGTTTTCCTTGGCCTTGAATGACTGCATAAACACGGGGTTAGCATGGCTGCCACAGCGCAGCCAGAGGTCAAGGATGCTCTGTTTTTGAGAAACGACACTCTCCAGCACCCCAAGGGCCGCAAGAAGCCCGGATTAGGCCCAGATGTGTCGGCCGTCTGGGTTAACTTTACACGACTGCACTTTGCATCTCTCACGCTGGAGCTAATAAAAAGACACCAGACCATCTACCATGAAACAGCCTAACAGATGAGTAAAAACCTTCTGTCATAAAATAAAGGTGTAATCACCATAAAATAAAATCTCATGTTATGACTTTGCCAAGTTTCTATTCTTTCACCTGCAGCATGAGACTGTTTTATTTGTACCAGAAACTTTTTGAGTCATAATAATTTAAACGTGTCAAACTGAAGACAAAGCCGATTTGATGGTGTGAAAGATTACACTGAAAAACAACAAACTTTGCGGGTACTTCGAACTTTCTGGAATTCATTCAACATGAAACTACCACAGATGGTGTCAAAGATAGGGAGACACCAGAGGAATCCTTCAGCATTCAGCTTTGTCATCACACCAAAACTAAGACGTGGAAACTAACCAAAGCCTCATGCAAGAACCTAAATGACACCAACTGATCAGCAATAATGCTACTATATGTTTTTATACTAATCAAACCAATCAGCTGGAGTTCCTCTAATGTCGACTTGAGGCTTTAAAACTGTAGTGCCCACGACTTCCATGATCAAATATCTAACTTTCAGTTATCCAACAAATAATATGACTTGCTGTGTGGGTAACTGTGCTAGCAGACCATCCAAGAAGTCTGGGCTCCAGTTTTTGGTGAGTGAAATTCAAAGATTTTATTTCAGTGTTACTTAGAAAACTAACATGGTTTCCCCCAGAACTCTAACTTGAGCTTTCAAAATGCTTTGCATGCACTTTTTGGATAAAACATGTACACAAACACACACACACACGCACAAAAAACAATTTAAAGATCTTAAAACAGAAATTTGTAGATCTGCTGTATGTGTTGAATATCTCCACCTTGAATCTTTACTCAAGTTTAGCCAAAGCCCAAAAACAAACCAATCGAAAACTTCTGATACCAAAAGCCTGGTAACAGATTTTCAGAACGCAAAATATTTGTAGGGCTGAGTGCAACCACAGAAGATGAAGATGAAAAAAGCATCTTGGACAGCATTCCTGTTAGACACATATCTGCTGCGTTGCTTCCTTTGAGTAGTTTTTTCTCGCCAGCTTTCCTCCCCTCATTTCTAAGAATGGAACTATTTCACTGCGTTTGTCAGGTAGCGTGATCTTGCTGCTCCCCCCTCACAGTTTCAGTGAATATCTTAACAATGACATTTTGGTGAGACGGAGCCAAACGTGCTTTCTGTTTGCTTTGGCCCCAGCGCCTGCACAGTGTTTCGGGATGGCTGGAAACTGAGTTATGACAGCTTTAGTGAGCGCGGCTGGCCGGCTTCACGCTGCTGGCAGCCTGCCGTAGCTCTCAGCAGCACAACTTTGGCCTCCGACACCATAACACAGCGAGCTCATTCACAAGCCTGTGGGGGAGAGTTTAACCCACGCTGACGGCTTGTTCAGCGGCTCAGCATGCAGCCGTTTCACTCACTGTAAAACTTGGGATGAGGCCTAAAGTCACCAGTTATTTGTACATTTATATATTGTATTTTTATATTTAACTTCAGATGTGCTCTATGTTTTCAGTGTCGTTGTGGACCTCATAGATTGGCTGCAAGTTACGACCTGGAGTTCTCCTTTCCATTTTACAGCCACATTTTTGTTTCTCCAGCAAGAAACCACATGTAAAGGTTTTAGAAATGCAAAGACCTAAAATTCCCACGCAAATGTGTTGCTCTGTCCTTTTTAGCTCATTATAGTTCATTTATAAAGGATATGAGTACTGCAGGAAGCATCACTGTGCCTTTTTCTATTAGTTCAGGCTTCCTGAGCTACATTGGGATTGACATATATTACTATAAAGAAGTAGGGGAGCATGATTGTTCCAAGCAGACAGCAAATACATGCAGGAGTCACACAAGACCTGGTTACTTAAAGGTAGACTTTTAAAATGACTGTCTTTACTGTGTTTGAAATTAGTTTAAAATCCAAATCATCCAAAATTAATGAAAGACATTTATGTGTTGATGAGATATCAACTGAAGCTAAACTGGTGCCAAGCTGTACTTTTGTGTAATACCAGTTAGTAGCACAAGATGTTGCAGTGAGTAAGTATAACCTTTACTTAACCAGGTAAGTCATGAAAAACATGAGGTCCTGAAGAACGTGTCCTTCAAAACCCTCTTGACTAAAACATGGTGGATAGTTAAAATGTGTAACTACTGTGGTGTATAAAATACCATTAACAAGTGTATGAACAGCCATGCGGCAATCGGAGACTATCGAATGTCCAGGAAGGTCACCAACTTCTAGTTGTAACAAAGCCAGTGTAACAAAAGGATCAGAGCGAGCAAAGAGCGAGCGAGTGAATTCGACAAAGTCGAAAGCTGAGGGCAGCTCACGGCCCTTGCTGTCGAGGTAGGGCTTCATGTGCGACAGACAGACTAACCTGCCTTTAGTCAGGTTCTGGTAGAGCTCCTCTTTAGTGACGCAGGGTTTGTTTTCAGCTGTTGGTATTATCAGTCCCATCATAGAGGCAACAAATTAGCAATAAATTAAAGCAACTTCCATTGGAAAAGTAGCACACGTGACAGGGTTACCAAGGCAACCACTGGCCTGTAATAAGTACTGGAAACCAGCTGCCATATTGCTTTGGTGAGTATAGAGTAAACTGCTTTTGTTTTGCTTTGATTTTTATTTAAAATTTAATTAAAAGGGAACGTGCAATATTAACAAATGTTGCCATTTGATGCATTGCAGTGGAGTTAGCTTAAAGCTCATTTATATATGCAGTCCCTTGGCAGGTTACAAATGTTTTCCATAATTGCACTTCAGACTTTTCTGAAGCGGAGCATCATCCAGTTTCTCAAGCTTTGTTTATTTAGCTTGTGCCTAGAACAGAACCCAATAAAAAAGCAAAAAATACATCCACACCAGAGGCGCGAGTCAAAAACAGGACAACAATAATATAAAAAGAAAATCAAAGGCTCGCATACTCTCGCACTCCGGTTTTGTCTTTGGGTGTAACACTTCAAGCACACCTGCTCAGACATAATATATACTGTAGTGGCATGTATCAAGTAAGAATATACACTACTTGTACACTACTACTTACACATTTTTGGATGAAAAAACATGTATGGAGCCCTAAAACACATTTGTATAGAAGGATTATGACCAATAAAAAAAATATATATATATTGATGGGTACCCATAAGTTTTTTTTTTCAGAATTCTGAGATTAAAGTCAGATTTCTGCTCGAAAATTTCAGATTTCTGCCAGAAAAAGTCAGATTTATGAGGAAAACAACCAGAATTCTATCTTTCGCCTCACAATTCTAAAAAAAGTCATTTCTTTCAAATATTTTTTTTCAGAGGCCCTAATCCTCTCCCTGCTGTGTTTTTATATGAGTCTTGTGGCATGCAGTAGTTATGTAAAGCACCTAGAAAAGTAAAGGTGAGTAAAGGATGAGCAGGAAAATTGCCATAAACATCCTACAACCCAGTTAGAAATTTACTGTATGAGAAACACTAACAGGAAATGTCACATCTGTGCAAGTGCAGAGGTGTTAAGCTGGCAGGTATTATCACAATGACTCAGACAGATGAAGTTATCTGGTGTTCATCACCAGGACTTCCCCTCCACCATCGGTCTCACGCTCAGACACGGGTACCCTTTTAAGGTGCAGAGCAAAGCGCCGGATCAAAGCAGGCATCCATTACATTAAATATACTTGCTGCAGCCAAATGTGCCCCACAGTGGAAATATGACAGTGCCACAATAAGTCTTCCATGTTTATGGAAAAGTGGCCCGGTGTGGAGGCGTGCTGCTCAGCACATGTCCAGTACCTGAAGCCCTTCAGCTGTTTGAAGATGCCTGACATGAAAAATGTACACAGGGCTTCTTTATTTATACACCTCTCCTGTGATCTCTGTTTCATCTCCGACGTGATACGAATTTCATCTCCCTAATCGGGGTCGAAGCAGCTCATTGGATAGAGCCGGGTGGGCTGGTGGGAAAACAGACCTTTCCACAGTCAGCTTTAGTCAGCTGGATGAACTGACTCTTTACGTGATACAGGAGTTGCCACGTGAAATTACGCTCACAACACAATAACACCTTAAATAACCTATACAAACACATGAGATACACAGATACACTGCTTGTTATCAGTAGTATATACAACGTTAATAATAGATTAGATACACTTGTAGTTTGTGATTCATCTCCCAAAGAAAAGACAAAACAAATAAGATAAACTTATAAAAACTTAACTGAAATGTTTGTTTTGGGGTTTTTTTTCTCTATACATTGGATAGGAAAGTCAAAATCAACCATATTAAAAGCCATGAGAGGTTCAAATATGGGTTTATTTGAACTTTAAAACTGTTTTCACATATTTTTCACCATTTGGGTGTAGCATGTGGTCACCTACACTGTCACTCATATCCTTGATATTTTAAAACCCCTTTTCCTTTTCTTTTGTTTTTGTTTTTGCTACAACCAGAGGTGACCTGTTTTGGGCAAAAAGGGTGAAGTTAAATACACTGTATGGGTCCATCACACAGAGACAAATGTGTGCTATTCTTGGATGGTGTGTTAGAAAAATTAATTGCACAGCAGGCCATATTATTTGTAAGATAAATGCTCTTACAAATAAGATACAAAAAAATACTGAGCATAAGTTATCTCTATGCGCTGATGATGTGATTCTATTTATTACCAAATTACACAAATCAGTTTACATACAATCCAGAGGCCCGGTTCAGTGACTCACATTAGCTGAGGTGAAACCTAGCACATGACTAGCAGCTAAAGGCGCCTTGTTCTAAATAATGTAAACTTCAAAACGTTTAATCAGGTCACTTTTAAAAAGGCGTCACCCACACAGTTGTTATGAAGAAGGAAATGATTTATAGAGACCATAAAGGTTTTTGTAGCAGACTGTAAACATGTTTATTTTTGCTGTAAAGCTGGACATTTTAACATGGCAGTCTATGGGGACTGACTCAGTTTTGGGGGCACCCTCCAGTGGTGAGGAGAGAAACTGCAGTTTCCCATTTTCCCATTTACTGTCATCCTGCTCTGAACTTCTTAGCCTAAAACTCACAGGAAACCAAAGCTAGGGGCTTAGAGAGGTTAAGAAATATTTCTTTGAAACTGCAGCTGGAAACCTTTCAAGTCAAATCTCAGAGGTACTCACCATCAATAGGAGCGATGTAGTCAGACAGGTGGGCCCCCGCCGTGGCCCCGGCCCCTTGCATGAGCAGCTCGCTATAGGGGCTCCGGTGGCTCGCCATTAGGTGATAATATTCAGCCGGACTGGCTCCAGGTGGAGGAGGAGGAAGTCCAAACAGCCCACGGTCTTTCAAATGCTCGTGGGCCACTGCAGGAGCAAGCAGAGAGGGTGCGAATGAGCAGGGGTAAAGAGAGCTATGAGAACAGGAAATTAGGACAGGGAGGATAGATGGATGCAGGGATGGAGTGAATGGCTAAACAGGAGGAGGGAGAGAAGGGGGAGAGGGGTAAATTCCTGGTGCCTCACACTGAGGGGATCTCTGAATGGCGCGAGGGCCAGTGGGGTGGAGCTGGATCGCTGATGTGCAACAGCCCGTGTAGGTGCTCCTACCCACCAACCCCCCATTTCTTCAGTCAAACAAGGAAAACAAGTCTTTATGGTGTTGGTGTATGTTAGGGTCAAAGACTCCAGAGTGTAAATATTAGTTCTGATTTACTGATTATTTTGATGGACTCATATCATGAGTTTATTTACCTAATTTCACTTGGATAAAGGTACTTACAGCCACTTCATTAGTCTGCAAACTGCTACTTTTTCTGTCAATTTTTAAGGTGGTTGCAGCCACTTAATTAATCTAGTTTGTTGATTTTTAAGGCGGTCTACAGCTACTTTCTGATGCAAGCTCAAGACAGGAATCGTATTGGTGTTAATATCTGCACACAGTAAGATCCTTTTAAATGTGTCAGCACCTCAAAGTCTGAATTATGAGTCTGTTTTACTCCTCCACCTCCTCACAGTATGTCTTGCTCCCTTTTTTCAGGGCCTCCACCTCCTGCTCGCGTCCTGATCGATCTTTCAGACGACATCAGGCCTCTGTGCGTAAAAAAGAGCAGACGCCGTGCTCGTGCTGACTTCATAGCTGAAGTAGCTGCCCTTAATTCGCCCTCACAGGATCACATTTCCACCTTAAAAACTTCTGAATGATGACCAGAGAGCTAGTTAATCAGATGAAGCTGTGGGAAAAGAGACGCAGTGCAGGAAGAGAGCCGGCAGGTTAAAAACTGCAGAACCTCCAAAAAACAAAAAGAGGCGTATTTAAACGGGCTGCAGTTGACTTTCTTTCACATATTAAAACTTTTTGTTGCCAAAGTCTCCTTTAACAGTGATGTGAAAATAACAGGAAGTCACATCTCCATGCTGAGGTGAACAAAGAGAGGTCACCTGGAAAGCTGGCGAGCTTCATTTCCAAATTCAACACCTTGTCTTTCAACAATCTTTTTGCGTTCCCTCGCCATCCTTTCTCCTTTGGTGCAGCTTTATCACGGGCCGATCTCAGGCGCGGCTGCTTATTTCACTTTAAAAGCTTTGCCACATTACCACTGACAGACTGTAAAAGAAGATTTATACCACGTCCCACCACCGCGCTCCAATCTGTTATTGTAATTCAGCGCTGAGGAAAGAGTTGTCATCACGTCCGGGTAGATTTTGAGGAGGGGTGGGGGGTTGTTGAGGGCTTGCCAGCACTGTTTTATCAATTTCAACTAAGTGTTTTTAAAAAGATCTGCTCAGTAGCAATGTGGCAGGAAGAGGAGGTCAAGGTTTCCCTGCAGAAAGACCCCACAACATGTCACCAAACACTTCAAACCCAGGCTGCCGTCTGAGTCGTAAGAAGTTCCTTCTAAAATCCCAGTAAGGATGCTCTAAACCAGTCTTCAACCACTGGAAATAAAACCATAAAGTGGTACCTGATAAATACAAAACAAAACAAACCTAAGGTCATTTTCCTTCAACAATGGCTTCATATTTTAGGATCTATCCCAAAGAATTTAAAATATCTACATTTTTAAAAAGATACTTATCATTAAATGATTATAAGCTACTGGTGAACCTGAGGTGGGACCTTTACATGTGCTTTTAGATACATTTGAGAAGTTGTAAGTTAAGAAATAAGAAAACGCAGAAGGCACTACATTCTCTCTGGACTTGTAAAGCTTTGGATGAAACAACAGCAAGAAAAACACCCTTTGGGTGGATTGCTCATAGTGTGATTCATATGTACCATTACTTGATTGTGTTACATTTCAGTCTTGGTTTCATAGTTGGTTTCTACCCTGCCTTCAAGTCTGGTTTTGAATATGGTTTGGAATCGTTTCTGACTTGTCTTTGAACTTGGTTTGTTACTTTTTAAGTTATTTTCGGTCTAGTTAGTCTGATTTGATTAAGTTTGATATAAGACTAGTTTTTGGCTTGGTTATGATACATTCAATGCAGTTCACTTTTATTCATATAGCTCCAGCTCACAACAAAAGTCACCTCAAAGCACTTATATTTTAATGTAAAGAACCTGCAGTTTGGTTTCTTAGAGCGAAACCAAATAAACAATTATTCTTTGATCCATGTTTGGCTTTCAGCCTGGTTTTGTGCATGGTTTTGAAAAACACTTGACTTGTCCTGGGAGTTGGTTTCACACTTGGATTAGACAAGTTTCAGTTTAGCTGTGATTTTGTTTTAGATTTGAGCTTAAAGAGTGGTTTCTGACATCATCTTATACATTGCTTTCAGTTATTTTAGTTTGTTTTTGACTTTTCTTTAGACTTTGTTTCATACTTTGTCTAGACTAATTTCCCAGCTTGGAAAGATGGCAGTAAAATCCTGTTATATAAAAGTAAATAAGGATTTTGAGGAAGGCCTTAGATGGTAAAATGCATAAATGATGTATAAAGCTTAAAAAAGTCTTCTTAATTCTTCTTATATATAGTGAATATATTCATTGGAATAACGTTACATTTTAAGATAATATAGGTTGAATTTGTCCCCTGAAAAATTACTGGATCATGTGGAAGAGTGAAAGAAGACTGAGAGGTAAATGTCTTTCTTTGTCTCATAGATCAGAAAGAGAAGATGGGTGAACTTACAGTCTGCTGGGCTGAGTCCTCGAGCCGCTGAGATCATGGACAGGGTGGGGCTGCTGTGCACAGAGCGCAGGTAGTGCTCCATGTGAGGGCTGACATAGGGATGAGGCGAGCTGAAGGGAGAGTCGCCTGTGGCCACTGCAGCCGGCGAGAGGCGAATCAGGGAGATGTCGGAGATGACGGGGCTGCCGGCCAAACCTGCAGGACTGGAACAGAAAAGACAAATTATATGCAAACTGCTGCATACGGCAGTTGCCCTTTAAACTTCTTTAACCCAATCAGCAACCAGCTCCAGAGGTTATGTTCACACTTTTGTAACAATGGAGCAAGGAGCAATTAGATATACAAACATAATACTTGTTAGCTTCCAGATTTAAGATCTCCCCTTTTAAAAGCTGCGCGCCATCAACATGAAGCATGCTTTGACACGACCACCTGAAGCGCCCTCACACTCCACAAACTCTTGCGGTGACGATGAGTAATCCATCTGCAAACCCGATCCTCCCGGCATCCACCTCAGCGTACACAGAGTGTTGAGACTGATATCACGTCTAACGCGGTTCCTCTATCGAGCTTTTGATCTGGGAGGAAGGGGTGAGATCGGGGTCACGGGATGAGCAGACAGCAGGGGAGGAAGCACTGCACGGCGAGGACAACAGCCTCTACAGATTACACTTGTGTCCACGGGGCATTTCGTGGGCGTCTTTCACCTGTGTAAGGTTATCTGGAAGAGGGCTGATCCTGTGGTTTTGGGAAGATGAGCCTGATAAAAGAATGCAAAGCTGACACCTTTGTCCCGAATCTGTGAACTTCAGAGTCACACAAATATATGCACAAAAGCATATTTGCACTAAATGTGAAGTGAGCAAGCTTTGAAAAACTGGAGATGTTCTCAGAGTTCTTCTGTCAGATTTACTTGTCACAGTCATCTCATCTCAGACTGACACCATGAGGTTCAGATCAGGGCACGATTTTTGGATTGCATGTCTGTACTTGGTTTACACATGCCATAGACTGCTTTGAACTTGGTTTTAGACAAGTTTCCACTTCATCTTTGATTTGGCTGGGTTTGGCTAAAACAGCTGGGTTTTCAGCTGTTTTAAACTAGTTTTTTTGACGGGTCTTTGGTCCTCACATACTTTTAGCCTGGTTTTGCTCTTGTTTAGAGTTGGGTCTCATTTTGGACTTGGTTATAGACTAAACTGGACTTGGTTATCTTATAATTTCATTTTTGACTTTGTATTTGGTTTAGGACTTGACTGCAGATTTAGTTTTTAACCTCTTGGTTTTAGGACTTTATTCTTCACTTTGTCTTTGGTTTGTGACTCGGGTTTGGGCTCATTAGAATTTCCCTTTGGACTTGTTTAGGACTGGGTTTGGAGCATTTTGGATAAGTTGGAGCAAAAGTTGTATGGATTTGTTGTCCTACAGCAGAACTGCCTCGAATAATCAGAAAACAGCACGCACTGGATGTACTTCCGGTTCTGTGAGTATATGTATAGCCCTGCAACGGGCATCATTGTGTTGAGTTGTCAGGCTTTTTTCCCTGCTACGTGTGGCTGCCCCTGGTCTGTCTTGGCTATGTCCGCACTGATAGTATTAAACATATCTCTAAAATAAAACACACCAGGTTTCCGAAGAGCTTGGAAGTCCAGAGGGGCTTTGTCAAAGTGGTAAAAATCCACGAGTAATTCAAGGGAAAGAGAGAGTTCATAGTTTGAAGACACACTTTTTGATTAAAACATAGTATGTGTTTTTTAAAAAATGGAAATTTTACCCTGAAAGCCAATGGTTAATGGAGAGCACGATGCAGGAAGAGAAAATAAAAGTTCTATCGTCAAGTATTAATTGAACAAAAATGTGCTGATCTCATGTTTCACCACGACAGCGGAATTTCAAAGAGTCACTGCCAAAGTCAATCATCAGTGTCAGCAAAAAACCTCTCGTGAAGGAGGAAAGTTTCTCAGCTAGATGAAAAGAATGCTTTTATTTTTTATTAACCAAAGGCTTAAAAGAGTTTTTGGGGTTTTGACCAATTTCAAAGTTAGAAATGTCAATAAAACTACTGAACATTTAATCAAAATGAAAAAGTTCTTATCATCATTCATTCAAGTAGTTTGAATCCGAACCCACAGCTTATTTTCAGTCAGTCATCTCCACATCTGTGTGACGACCTCTGCTTAGCGTTCACCAAATCTTTTCTATCTCTCACCTGGCTGCTTCATTAAAAATGCACTCTCTCCCTTGTCCGTCCATCCAACAAAGACTCGACTGCCTCACAGCCAGAGCGTTGATTGCATCACGACTGAGGCAATGTTTTTTCGTCTCCCTATGCACACGATAAAGATCTGATTTTCCACCCAAAAACATAATCAGCCCCTCGGTCTGTTTGAAATATTAACACTCTCGTCATGTAACAGCCTGAGGCCTGTCTGTCTTTGAATCCAGCCTAAGATGGGTTGTTTACCGCGATAACAAGCTCCTCCAACAATCACAGTGTGAATCAGATGAGAATATAAATATTTCTCTCTTTAAATCTAACCTAAAAGCTTTGTTTAAGCACACTAAGAGCTAGTCATGTAATATTCAGACGTTCAGAAGGTGCCGGCAGGCTGCGGGGTGAGCACAATGCTCGACCTTCGGAGCGTGTCCTGGTCCGGCGCCACGCAGCAGGCTGAGACACGAAGGAGCCGTCCAGGAGAGGCGGAAATAGGTCGTGGTTACAAAGACGATCCCTCTCTTCTGTCTCTTGAGAACAAATTTTAATCTTATGGTATACATCTCAGTTCTTCAAATTATAATGAGCACTATTTGTTTTATGCATCGGGACACTTTTTTGCATCAACCGTTTCGTTGTTTACAGCTGCTTTTTTATCTGCAAGCACTCAAATGATCTAATGCAACTTAAATCTAAAACACACATTTCTGAACTTTCAAGAGTTTTTACATCGCTGCACGAAATGAAGCAGCAACTTCTTTTACTGAAAAATGCAGCGTGGCAAAACAAAGTGCAGTTCCTCTGATGGCCACTTGAGACCGGATTTAAAGTTAAGTCAATGCTCACAGACTCCCATATTAAAATGTCAAATTTTACAGCAGAAATAAAAATGTTAACAGCCTGCTACAAAACGTTTTTGGTCTCTATAGCTGATTTCTTCCTTCGTAGCTGCTGATTTTTTTTTTTTTTTTTTGAAACATTTTTTTTTTTTTTTCATAAAAAAAAAAAAAATATTATAATCAGAAAAT
>VVHJ01034427.1:40374-57250 GCA_015107715.1 Tylochromis polylepis
TATTAACTTTTTATTTTTTTTTTTTTTTTTGGAACATGTTTTTGTAATTTCATGATAAACAAAATAATATTATCAGCATATAATGACTGTTTAAGATCACTGCATCAGTTTTAAAGCAGTTTTCTGACAATTCTTGTATATGTCAAATAATTTCAGTACCAATTATCAGGCAATCAGGCCACTGACTGCAGGCAGAATACACTGCAGTGTTTTTTTAACCTGGTACAGTTTGTGAATTTGACTTTTATCTCTGATGATTTCTGAGACTGTTCTTGCAAATCTAATACCTTCTCTATAAAAATAATCTCTTTTTAATTTTAGTGTGAATTTATGACTTTACACTCGAAATTCTGAATGTTTTTCTCTGAATATCACCCCTTCTGCTCTCTTTTTAGCCTACAGTGCATTATTATACACATTAATCTTTAATTAACTACATAACAGAAGCATAGCAGGATGTAGGACACAGTGCAGCCAGCATGTTTTTCTTATCAACAAAGACTTCAGGTCCATTTAAATGCTCTCTTAGAGGAAATCTACAACCGGTTCTTTTACCGGACAACGGCAGATTCAAAAGGCCGCTCCATATCAGCAGCAGCCATCTTGGTTGTTTTTTAGACCTACTCTATATAAGATAAACGTTTGAACAAGAGGAGGGCCAGAGGCATTCTTCACATAAGCTCTTAGATTCGTCTGGTTCCCATGTTGTTAGTGCTGCTGATGGATCATGAAGTTCGACAATAAAAACCAGCCGAGCCGTGATTGTTCCTGTGTTTTACAAAGCTTTTAAACTGGAGGTAACAGACTCAGGCTCTGAAACAGCACTTTCACTGGGTTGATCTCTAATGCTATTATGACTCAATTCTGCTGGATTTTTCCTAGTTAAACATCTACATGAACAGCATACCTTTATATCTTATCTTTTGGTCCTCAAAAACTCCTGTGCAGTAAAAGTTGCATCTGAGCTATATGGACTCTCGTGCATCCTTCTGTTTATTTTTGTTTTATTTGTGAGTTTGTGCGTGCACATATACATGGACGACACCAGAGATGAATTACAGTGTGACAGTGACTCTCGTCTCTGGTGTCGGCTCGGCGAGCTCTCTGATATAGATAAATCACGCCGTGCAGCAGAGCGCCACTGAATAAACTTCCACTGTAGGTTTATGAGTCTGCTACGTGAAGCAGGCCTCTCAAACTTAACAGGCAACAACGCCCCCTCCACCTCCTCCACCATCGCCAACCTGAAACCCCCAAATGCCTCATGCAGTAAAAGAAATGACCTAGATACAAACAAACAGAAGATGGGGCTGCAAATCACAGCCTGCTTCAGAAGTCAATTCATCATTTCATCCTCAGTTTGTTTTCTCTTTAAAGCTTTGAGGAGATTTATTTTATTTATGAGTGTCACTAAAAACTCTTCAACCAGATTTTAATGAGGTATGGATAAGTTTGGGAATTCAGTTTACACACTGATGTGTAGAAGTTGTTTTTATTGTTATATAACAAAATCTGTCTATTACATATTAATATAAAACTGTGTTTTCCATTTGACATGTCAGGCAATGTGTATGTAGTGTTTTTGATCTGTTTGAGGAACTTAAGGCATCCAGTACACAATAATTCATCCGTTTCATAGTCACTTTTCCCTTTGAGGATGCCAAATGAGTAATAGAAATCCATATTAAAAAGCAGATTTGGCCTAGCTTTAAACAGGTGGAGGTTAGGGTTGCAGTAAACACAAAGGTCAGACAATCAGGGCATACCAACAACAGATTAAAATGTTAGGCTCAGCTACATAAAATACCTTGAAACTGAAAAAAAAAATTACTTTTAAAGGTTTTTTCTGAGCTGAAAAATTGTGTGGACAGATGTACTGTTTTAACATGAACATTGTATTCATTTTTGTCATATAGCTGTGAAACTTTGTGTGTCTGTTAGGTATCTGTTAGTTACGGTGTGCCACAGGAGTCTGTTTCTGGGCCACATTTATTTTCTTTATATAAGTTGTGCTCTCAAGTAATTTGAGTTACTGCTGATGACACACTGATACACTCACTCTTTAAATCATCGCACACTCTAAAGTGGGTGCCTTTATGAAGCTCTAAGCTGGACAGTAATTTATTCCAAATGAACAGGCTGAATCATCAAAATGAAATAACTCAGCCGAGTAGCAAAATGATATTCCACCACAGCTATGTTTGTTTAGTCTCCTGAGTTTATATTGAATGACGTCTATTTGTCCTGGGATGACATTTTTATAGCTGAAACTTGCCCCAAAATACTGGGTTTAACTAACTAATTATATTTGATATGGCCTATTGTTTTGTACGCAGATGACGCGCTGGTGTACCCAGGCTCTTACATAAAGCAACTGTGTTTTATTTTACTGGTTAAACACAAGGTATCCTTTGGTGGGAAACATACTGTTGGCACATCAAAAAGAAACTGGAAGACATAGGAAACTGATAGCTTACTTTAGCACAAACTGTTAGTTCAGAAAAATGATGGTGAAAGGAGGTTTTCAACAAGTACCTGTTGGAACAATAGGACTGCTAGCTTCGCAAAAAGCAGGCCATTACCTCACTAAAACTGATCATAAACGAAGGGGACAAAATCTGAGTCAAAATTTTAACACAAACATACTGTTAGCTCATCAAGAAGACACTGAAAGCAACAGGAACCATTTAGCTTAATTTAGCACAAAGTCCATGGCTCATGAGCTGCTGGAACTCCTAGCTTATCTTTTGCCAATGTATTAGGCATAGAAGTGAAATTCTTTCTTGTTGGGTTCTAACTTGAAAATTTCTGCCATTAGCTGGTTCTCTGATAAAATTATGACTTTTGGAAATCTTGGTATCAGCTTCAATATCAACCTCAGTTTTGTACAGC
This sequence comes from Tylochromis polylepis, assembly GCA_015107715.1. NCBI lineage: Eukaryota > Metazoa > Chordata > Actinopteri > Cichliformes > Cichlidae > Tylochromis > Tylochromis polylepis. The sequence continues at coordinate 43,267 of VVHJ01034427.1, forward strand.
ACATCATGAGTTTAGCATCTGCAGACACAAAGACATCTTAAAAAACAATCTAATGAACAATTGCAGACTGAACAGAACTGAGCTGCTGGGCTTTTAACCAGGACAGAGAGAACTGAGTTTAGGAATTTACAACACTGTCATTACTCTAATTTACTGCAGAGAAAATCTATCAACGAGTGTATTGGAACAAGAATTCTTTTCTTTCTTTCTTTTCCATGTTGTCTGAGATCGATTTCCCCTTCTTTTACTTTGCCTCCCCCGAAGAAGGCTTTTCATCTGTCCAGTCTCATACATACTGATGCATGTGTATAAAGTGGAGATTTTCTTCATTGAAACAGGAATAAATTCCCATCTTTAGCCTGGATGGTCTGGAGATGGCAAGATGTTAATTATTTCTAAGGCCTTTAATGGCCTTTTTTCTAGCTACATCTCTGAGAGAGGTTTGTAGGCTGATTCAAGCAACCAGCAGAAAACTAATGGGGCCCTAAGGTCTGGAACAATCTCCAGGAACTCAGATTGGTGGTGTCAATAACTTACTTTAAAGTTAAAGGAAAGTTGACCTTAAAACCAACTTTTAGGGTAAAGACTTTCCTGATTTTGCTTGAGCTTTAGTTTCTTTTAACTATCTTTTGTTATATCTTTCTTTGATTTTTATTTTGTTGCCCCTGTGAATCACTTTGTAATGTGGATTTGTCAAAGTGCCGCAAGTAAACTGTAATTATAATGAGTAAAACAGGAGGAAAATGTCCTTCACTGTCCCATCTACAGAACTAAAAATGTCTTCTCAGAAAAGTTGCTTCGTTCCACCAAAAGTTTCAATATGTAGATCTGATCCCCGCCTTATACATGATGCTGTTTGCAGCCTCTTTCAGTCCGCAGAGACACCATCACAGAGGAGGAAGTGTTCCTCATCTGCAACCTTCTTGCCTTACTGTCATCTGCCGGCGACGGCGAGGGAAGAAAAAGCGTTCTGTGCATCCGGTGGAGGGAAAAAAAAGAAGGTTTCCCTCGGCAGCTTTTTATGACAGGCCTGACAAAATAACCAGCCCTCTCATTACGGTATATGCAAACAATGATAAAGGGGACGGCGGCGAGATGTCATGTTAGACAATCAAGGAGGGGACCTCTGACACGCTGCCACGAGTGTGTAATAAAGTGCCGCGGCAGGCGACAAATGACACCGCACTTAATTTGCTGCGCAATGTTCCTGTAATTAGGTGAATTTGGCACAGGCAGGGGGGAGCGACAGCTAGATCAAGGTCTTGATGAATTAGGGGTCCACTGTCAAGATCAAATCACATTAATCAAGGTGGCCGAGTCCGCGGACAGCCATCCCCTCCCTACCCCCACCCTCCCTTCTCCCAGCCGGCGTGATGAATAGCCCTGCTTCCGCCAGGCGCGAAGTATGCATCACCATCAAATCTGTGAATTTAAATGTAAGAGTACTATTTGGAGGATTCTATTGACTTTTTTTGTCCCGCCGCCAGTTTTTCCTCTGTGATAAAGTAACTCTGAAGTCTCCTCGTTGTTCAAAGTGTGCCACGAATGCGGCAGCCCTCGGCGTGATTTTTTTCCAGCTCACATTTTTTAACAGTTTACAATTAAGACGTGCAGTTTCTGTTTGCTGTTTTTGTAAAAATACTTTAAGTTTTATGATTTCACTACAAGTTTTCTAACACTGGCAGGCCTTCACTCGTGCTAACGATGTCTTTTTTTGGGACAAGACGTTTGTCCTTATACTAATGTAGGACACAGCAGGAATACTCCACTTCAGTCTTCAAGAGGCAGCACAAACCAGTCAGGCAATCAATTAAACAAACTCTGGTTGTTTAGCATGTTTCATGCAGGTCAGTAAAGTTTAAAATGATTCAAAAGCTGATAATTAAAATTAAATACAAGAAAGAAAATACACACACACCCACAAGTCAGAAAACAAGTTAAAACAAGAATTTTTTTTGACATGACCAATAAATACTGTATAATAAGAGCACCCCAATGAAATTAAGAGCGACTAAAAGAGAACTACAGAGTAAAAAATACGTTTTTGTAACTAAACAATCCAATAATTGATCAGCCCATTGATGATTAACTTTGATTCCTAATCTGTAGTTTATGTTTTTTTCCCTTCTGTTTGTGGTAGTGTTGGGTGATCTTTATTGCAGTCTGATCCTTTCCCTGTGAGGTCGCCAATGGCTGAAACCTTTGTTGCCACGCACTTGTGAAGGCAGCGATGTCCACCCTCCGTAATATACACTGTGTGCATGTGTTCTCAGAAGTGTTACACAGTAGAAAGAGCGACACCGAGAAATTTATTTTCCACAAAGTGCTTTTCAACCCTGCGTGTTATACTTTTATTCATGCGCACAGCTCCGCCACATTACAGCTTCTTCTGAAACAAGTATGAACCTCTAATGTGTCAGGACTGGTCTCCCATTTTGGCTTTTTTATTAGCTCTTTGGGGGCAGGAGTAGGAAAACCATCTTTAGTGTTTCAAGATTGTCCCATAGACTGTTTATAATGTCTCTGCTCTAATTTAAAGTCAATAAAACAAATACCTTCCTCCTGGTTTCTCTCTTGTTTTAATTATGAGCGTCAGTGTAGCTGCTCCTCATTTACGCATTCATTCAATAAGGCCAACATGAAATTAAAGTGGTGGCTTAAACTGAACATAAATCTTATAATAATTATGAAATTTAATGCAATAATGGGGAAACAACCTGAAGAACTACCTGAATGTCACTAATCTCAGATATTGCCATCCATCACCACACCCTTAATGAACCTTAATGCCTTTTACATGTTATTTTGACAGTTAATGTCATGAAGTAGCCATCACCAGACTCGTAAAGTTCATCTAAAGGGTCGTTCACACAGGAAGCATCTGGCGTTGACATCCATTGACTTCAACAATGTGCAGTGGGCAGGTCCCGAGTTAAACTTCAAATCAAGCAATTAAAATAATTACCAATAAGAGTGATCACCATAGTGTTGCTTACAGATGATCGTACGGTCGGTGGGATTTTCTCTCTACCTTACTATGTAGAGTACCTGGAAATGACTGTTGTTGTGAATTGATGTTACATAAATAAAAGTGAATTTAATTTAAAAGAATAAAAATCCATCCATCCAAGTCCACTTATCTGGGTCAAGATACAGGGATAGCAGTCTAAGCAGAGAGGCCCAGACCTCCCTCTCTCCATCCCCAAGTCATCAAGAGATATAATCTCTCCAGCATGTCCTGGGCGTGCCCAGGGTTTCTGTCCAGGAGGACATACCCAAAATTCCTCACCTAGAAGTATCCTAATCAGATATCACCTCAACCACCTCAACAGACCAAGACCTCTATGGACAGACAATCGATGGAACGTGTTAACCACATGGTCCACCCCTCTTGTGGACCCATAACCCTCTTAGAGGTCCAGTACATTGTGGAGTGGGTGGTGGTCAAAGGCAGAGGCCTGGATGAACTGACACCAGGTTGCTGACTAAAAATCAGAAACAGAAACAAAACTAAAACCTAGATCAGTGAAGTAAGTATCTACGTATATAAAATATGTTGATTCAAAGGTGGTTTGGACACCTGTGATGGTAGACTTCACCACTTGAAACAGTTCTGTTCCCCCATTGGGGTAACCTGACATCTCAAGGACTTTTCCCAAATAGCTGGGAGGTTTAAGATTCAGATAAAATTCATGGCTCCAGTTCGTGTGTGATAATGGCTTTATTGTAAAGTTCCTTTAGAAGTCTTTTCGGAGTTTTTGATTGTGTTAAATGGACCTCATCAGCAGACCGAGTTTGCAAGGCTGTTGTGAAGTTCATTCCTGACCTTGCAAACGAATCCAGCTGCAGATAAAACTCATGTATTTTGATCAAAAGCTCTCCATAAAAGTTGAAAATGTAAGGAGTGCCTTTCCTGACCGCTGTTTTGAGAACCAACTTTAAACCAGACACATTTTCAGAGTCTTTCAAACTGTGAAATGAAGTGAAACCAAAATCTCATTCAGTCTGTTGCACGGTTATAGGTTTTTGGAGAATTCAGGGGAAAATTTCTGGTTTGACTTTTAAATAAAAGCAAGAACAAAACCGACACTGTGTTTTCTTTACAAAGTGAATTTCCCTAGAGAAAATAAATAGGATTTCATCTGTGACTGAACCTCACTGCAACCTAGAAGTCGGACTCACCACCAGCACTGAAGCCTGTTTTGTGACCTCTATACTCCAGGAGTTTAATTATGGTGCTAGCTCGGGGGCAACACGGCCGGCACCACACAGATTAGCTCCACAACAAGCCATTAATGAAAATAAAGAGGTGCTGGGCAGAGGTGGGGTGTATTATGTCATCAGTGATGGATCCGGCCCTGCCGATCGCTGCTAATGGAGCGAGCTGCAGATTGATACCATCCAATTTATTTTATTTAACTTTTCATTTACTCAGAGACAGAAAGGCAAATAAATATAGCTGGTAATAGCCATAAATGTAACTAGTATATCCACTCAGGCACTGTGGGTATGTTTAATTTTTAATGCAGATAACTTACTTTTTCTGGTAGACCTGATCTGATATAACTTATTTCTTAAAAGGAAAACAACAATCTTTAAAGAGCTATACATTTACCTAAGAAGTCTTTAAATCTTGTACCAAACTGAGGACATAAACTTCCAGTGTGGTAAAACTTTAATACTTCCAACACCACTGAAAACAGGGAACTTCAGTTTAAAATGCCTTGCTTAGTGGCACCTCAGCTATTAAAGGAGAATATTTTCCTCTCTTCTCAGTGAGATTTTACCAGTTTGGAACCCGGCAGCTGAACTTCAGACTTCTCAAGCATCAGAGTGTTTCATCCCCAGACGGCTGGAGCCAGAAGAGCAAAGCTTGCCCATATAATCAAACTGTATCGGAAACAAGGGCTGTAGAGGGGAAATTTAGGAACTAGCATTGATTATTCACTTTAGAAGTCAGCATGTTGTCATCTGCTTTTGATATTGAACTTGGCAAATGTTCAGCTCTCATCAGCTAGCCTGCTATCACAGCAAATCCTCCAGAGTTAAAAAAAGAAAAAACAACCTCTGTACTGTTCTGGAGTAACTGAATATGAAATAACGATTTGCATCAAGGAGATCTGATGACTTGAAGCCAGTTTAGTGAAGGAGCCTCTTTGGAGATAATTACCCAGCAAGAAGAAGAAGGCGGTCACTTACCTGTGCATGGTGTGGAGTGCATGAGGCTCGTAGTGGTATCGCCCCTCGTGATGGCGCATGTCAATCGGGATCGGCGTGTGGAAGGTTGGGAAGATGTGGTGGGGGGCTGCAACAACAGAGAGGCAAATAAGAAGAAGAAGAAGAAGAGAGCGTTAGCTGAGGAAGGCAGAGAGAGAGAGAGGAGACTTCAAAAAAAATAAGAGAGAAATTTCAAAGGCAAAAGGGCTACAATAAAGCACATGAATTTCAGAGCAAGCTGAGCACTTTCGTGTAAAATATTGGCACTATCACACAAGAGAAGTGGAATAAATAAATAATCAAAGTTGTCCTAAGAAATCCTACATCTTGAACATAAAAGATATCCAACTGGGCTTTTGACAAAGACCTGCAGCTAGACGGTCTTTGAACTAGACGGGATGATGGACTGTGTGGAGGGAAGCTGCAGCCCCGACTCAAACTGGGACTGACAGCGCTGGGAAAAAAGCTTTCTTCTGCTCACACTTTTTCCATCCAAACAGCCCGAATCTCCTCTGGAGCTCCAAACAGGCTCATAAAACACAGCTAAAGCCCTTAACTGACTCAACACAGAGTCCACACACTCCCCCTGTGTCGGGTGTAAACATAAGCGGCATGAGTCTGACTGATTCTTGGTTGTTTTTCAGGACATAATTACTAGAGGAGGAAATTGTGTGACTGTGCCTTCTGTTTCTGGGATTGGAGAGCCAGATGCATAGTTCCTGATCTGTGTTTGTCTGCTCAATGTTGGGATAAATTACTGAGGTGTACTTCCAGAAAGTTAAAGCAACAAAGGCCAGAGTATCTGGACTTTTTTTCATCCAAGGCATGAGTCAAGCTCCAAAAACCCTGGATCCTACATTTCCCATAAGGCAATTAAAGCTTTAGGGCCCTTGATTCTAAAGTACATGATGGATGAACACCTGCTATCATCCAGGGAAAGGAAACAACATTCATCTGTCCACTTGGGAAGACACCTGAGTGAACATGCTAAATTGTGCAACAACACAAAGTGATGAAGCGTCCTCATCTCAGCCACAAATCCAACCCACCCGTTTCACGTAACACAATAAATTTTGTACTCCTACAGTTTCCTCATCATTTTTCACGGTCCAGTGCGAGAAACCAACCTGAATGACAGTTGTCGCCACTCAGACAAAACCTCTGTTTTTCAAGCTGTTGCAACATCTCCCTTTGTATAATCTAAGGACCTCTGTATTATTCCACTGGTTTATCATTGTAATGACGGTAGACTGGTGTCTTCAACCTGGCCATGCTGCATGTGTGAGGTTCAAAAACTTGAGAAGTGAATGGCAAAACAACACCAAAGTGTGACTTGGGCCAGCTCATGTGACGTCACCTTAAGCATGTGCTACCGTTGGTATAATGTGACCTTTATAGTGAAGGTGAAGGCTCTACGATACTTGAACAATCAAACAATCCCCTCTGAGGAACACTTGCTGATTGTGGGGAGGAAGAACTCCTATTTTCTCTATCCAGGCTTAGGGGAGGGGTCATCAGGGGAAAGAGGAGCTAAAAACATTATATTTCACTACGTCAGGATTATTTTAGCTCTCTGTGTAACTGCTGTTTACTCTGGTTTCTTTTACAACCTTTATTCATAATTCAGTTTTTCGCTATAATTTTCTCACAATACAAAGCCAGGTCAGTCTGTTTTTATATCACATTTAAGCACAACAGGCGTTGCTCAAAGTGTTGCACAATTAAAAGTAACAACCTGAACTTCTCATAGAAAGATGCAGCTGTGAGTTAGAGCTAAATTGAAAAAACTAAAGCTGAGGTTTCAGGAGAGATTTGAAACTGTTAGTAAGCAAGACAGCCTGAGCTGACAAAGTCATTTTTTAGCAAGCTTTGGCTGTGTAAAGAACAAGGAAAGGCATTAGCTAAAATCTCTAAAGCTATCTGCAATTGTAGCAGTCATTGTAACAACAATGACTAGCTAACAAAAAAACAAATTTTGACCCAGATATCACAGAAAGTCACAAAACGTTGACTTTGCCCGCAAAGGATAAGTCAGAAACCAGCTGCTGATTGGTGTCTTCTTGCATTTTAGCAGAGCCATGCTAACGGTTCCCCCATTTCCACTCTTTATGCTATGCTAAGCTAATCACTGTAGCAACAGATATCTTTTTTTCAATACAAGCAGAATTTCCAAAAGCATCTAACTTTTTCATGTAAACTCAGATTCCTCTTCCATTAGATAAAAGCTGTTTGTGTCAAATAAGCATGAAGACAAAGCCCAGGGTGTGTTTAATAAAGGTGCATTCCTGCTTCTAATTTACCCAGCCATCTATTTTTACAAGCTCTGTGCATCCTTTTAATGGCCCTTTTTATTTTTCATTAAGGCGCTGTTTTCCTTTCATGGGTTCTTCTCGGATCTGGGAAGTTTACCCAAAACATCAGAACTAATTAGCTGTTGCGATAACACAAAACCACAGAAGATGTCGTGTCTTTATTTTACCACCACATAAACGGAGCCTTTTGGGGGCGGCTCGCTCAGCTTTATGGAGTTATGTTTCTTGTTAACATTTTTCTCAGGTTTTTAATCTGGAAAAGCTCCACGAGGGCATCGCCTGACTCTCTCTCTCTCTCTCTCTACATGCTTCTCTCATCGTCTCCTCGCTTGTCCTCACTGCAGTTTTCACGTCCTGCTAATTGCATCCTGGTGTGTCTCGACTCCGGGCTGCCTGATCGGAGACGAAGAAGACAGAGAGAGCGAGAAGGAGGAGGAGGTGAGCCAGCTGATCTCTGGATTGCATTAAAATTCTTCCTGCGTCTCACACACACACACACACACACACACACATGCTCTTGCGGGAATCTCTCAGGGTGACCTGGGATTTGGGAGTGGCGGGGTCAGGGCCACGGATCATTATCTGCTCTCCACCAAGCAGCGGGAGGGGATAACGTGGCCTCCTGGGGCCTCTGGGGGCCTCGGACCTGAGTGAGTCAGCATTCCAGGTCCATTCCTCTCACTCTGCGCCCTGACAGCGTGACGGACAGCCCCGGTCCCAGAACGCCCGCGGAAATAGCCCACTTTACTTCATTTTGGGCCAGCCGCGGGGGGCCCGCTGGGACAGGGGCTGGATTCCTTCAGGCGACCAGCTCGGCCTTGTCACACCATCGTCTGGGCTGTGTTTGCTTTGGAGGAAGACGTGATTCAGAGGCTCTGCTGAGGAGGGAGCCGGTTTCCTGTTGCCGACAGTTGGAACGAGCGACCGCTTTCACTTTTTCAGTGTAGAAATGTCTCTGAATGAAGTGCTTGGGTCATCGCTGTCACTCATCAGAGCAGGAGGGGGAATTAAGAAAGAAGATAAATGGGGGTTTTTTTTGGTGCTTTCGCAACTGACCCGTTTGTTGGGTTTAAATAAACTCAGTTCGGTTTATTTAGGCGAGTGTGAACTCTGGTTAAATGGTGAGAAGGAGGTGGACTGTGATATGGCTTCATGCGACTGAAACGCTGATTCAAATCCATGTCCTGGACGTGAATCATGAAGGAGCAACATTAAACTTTGGAATCTGGTTTTCTGGCAAATAACTTTTATTTATTCCCTTAATCGAGTCTCAGGGTTCTCGAAGAGCAGCTTTTGGTTCAGCAGTGTCTCATTATGATTAAACAGTGCAGAACAAAACCAAGAAAGCATTTCTCTTTCATTTAAACTCTGTTGTAGTCATCAGGGAAGACCAAATCCTCCTTCCTGACATTGACAAACACATCTGGTATTAATACAAATGCCACAAAAATGACAGTATGTACAAGTATAAACCACCATCTGAGCTGAGACATCACAAGCACAGAGAGTTTAATCAAATGCTGGTTTCAAAACTCAGAGGAGAGCTGGTTTAGTCTCTGATATGTCAAAATACAGCAAAATAAAGTCCAACACAACTATCCAAAATCTGAGGTGATGCCTCTTTGTTCAACCAAGAGTCCAAAAATCAAAGAGAGTTAAATGGCAGTGAAGGGAGTGAATGAAAAGCAGCAATTTTCTGATTTTAACTCCATTACAAGAGTTTTTTTATTATTGTTTTTGAATCACACTTACAAACAGTGTTTCTATTAAGTGTCGTAATAGAAATCTCTTAAGTTCAAGGATGATAAAGCATAATGTGATTTAGTTGCATTTAATTTGTATGCAAGGAAAATAAAAAATAGTAAGTTACCACAAATCTTTTTTTAATTTAGTAGAACTTTAAATGTTTTTCAGTGGGTAAACAATTAGTATTGCTCACTCAGAAAATTCAAGTTATTCTTAGTGCCGTGTACTTGCAATGAATAAGTTGTCCTAAGGTAGTTATCTTAAGTAAGCTTTACTTAGCCTTTTTTTTGTTTGAGGCAACGAGTTTGCATTTGATTTTTAAGTTACTAATTCGATGTTACGGTGTAATAGAGGCTGTGGTTATTCTTCTACTGAGATTGGATTTAAACATGATGAACTCACCCAATGTGCGTGGACCGAGTTCATGTAAGATCTTATAAACAGAACAAGCAAACTTGAATATTTTGAAATTTTTAAAACTTAAGATATTATACGTCTGGAGTATGAGACAGTGATGGAACGAAAAAGGTTTTCTGATTCAGTGAGGAATCGACTCGGTAAGTGACAACGATAACGGAATCGGATTCACTAAATTATTATCAGTTCCCATCCCTGATTACCCAAACCGAGACTTCTTCCTAAACCAAACTGATAGTTTTCCATGCCGAAACCCAGCTGAAGTCATTTATATCGCCTAAACCTACCAATCACAAACTTAATAAAGACTTCTTAGTTTCTAAACCCAACCATGAGCTACAATCCACCGTGTCCTTATACCACTGCTGTCCCACCAACCCCCTAACACTGTGGGTGTACATGGAGGCGTAGACACTAAATGGGCACTTTGAAGAAAAAAGAAATAAAACAGCATTATGTGACGCTCCAACACGACGAGGCGCTGACTGTTCCTACCTTTCATTAACAAAGAGAGAGCGTGACCAAACGAAAGCGAGATCTTTGTGATACACACCAGAGAAGACGAAGAAACATCAGGAACAAAGTTCTGCTTCACTGTGGCATGAAATAGACAAACAGGTTTTACTCACAGTGTTAAAGACATTTCCGTGGGATTTAAGTGCAGTTTGTTAATATGGTCAGCAACACCTGTGTTGACCTAATACTTCACGTGATGATGAAGATGAAGCAGAGCTCAACAAATCTAATGAACTACAGGTGAGAGGCTCCTACTTTTCCTCCTCTTATGAAAAAGTTCTGATGGTTAAACCTCAAAACGCAGAATTCTCTTGAACTTTACAGCAGAAGCCTTTTTACTCGTTTTTTATTGATTGGGTAAAAATTAAGAAGAAAATATACCACTACAGTCCCATCAAGAACTTTATCAAGTACAAATCCACATTTCTCAAATATTCTTCTCATTGGACTCCGTCCTGCTTTCATTTTGGATCATTTTAGCACCAAATCTGCAGAAATAACTGTCTTTAAATGGGTGAAACTGATCTGTGGTTAGCAGTGCAGAGGCTTGTCTCTGTTCCTGTGAGTTCCAGTCGTGACTGACTCGTGTTAGAGGCGAAGCCGCCCCTCCTCTTCCTCGCTGTTTGTCGTGGAAAAAGCCCCGCGGTCGTGTGTTTTTATTAGAATGCTTCGCATTAATTAAAGGCTCCAAACCTGACGTTCAAAAGTCAGATGGTGGCAGCTGTGAAGAGGACGAGCAGCGAAGTGCTGCAGAGAGGCTACACCAGTAAATGGAGCGATTCCTGGCAGCACGTGGTGGTGCAGAAAGGAAACTGTTAGTGTCTTTGTACCTGCTTTATCAATACCTCTATTGATTTGTACTGATCTCCGTTCACAGGACCTCTGAAGCTCCTAAGAAGTCTCCAGAAAACACTGAAATCCTTCCACAAATGTTATCTGTAAAGTCTTATGCCTGTTATGAATTGCTGTTTCTATTTTCTGTTGCCATTTGCAGCCACCACAGCCCCTAATCAACTTCTTTAATCATCCTCCTGCCTAAATTTACTTCCATCTGCTGTTTTTATTCGTGTCGCTGTCTAACTCGCTCCATATCTTGACAGCTACAGCTATTTCCAGCCGTCGCTATATCCAAATGCGTCTCCATATTTATTTATTTCGTTTCCTTCATTTTCATTTGGGCTCCTCTTATGTCTTTGTGTCTCTACAACTTCGCTGTATGAGTTTTTCGATCACAGGTTATCTCTGTCGACCCTGCCTTATCCATACAGTCATTTTTATCTCTGTTCACAACATTATAAACTCTTTATTTTTTATCTTCATTTATATTTTCATTTGTCTACCTCCTGTCAACATAACCCAGTCTTCCATCCCTGTTGTAATCATGTTCTTCTATTTCTGTTATATTGTCTAATGATGTCTCATTAGATCGTTGTTATGTATGGCCACCTCTCTTCCCGTATTTATCTCTATTTAGTCTTCAATTAACATAATTTTATCCTTCCATTATCTCTGTTCTTATTGCCAGTTTGGTGATATATTAATTCTATATTCTTCATGTCACTTCTAATCTCTTTTAGCTCCATTTCTGTCTCTATTTTTAATCCGTTCTGTCTGTGAAACTCGCCTCATCTCTTTTCTTTCTTCTTCTATCCATCTGGTTTCTGTATCTGACGTTTAATCTTCCTGGCTCAGTTTTCTTTTATGTCTCTGCTCACCTCGGCCCGTTTTATTTGTTTATCTCCTTCCTGTTATCCATCTCCACAGCTACGTCTCCACCTCTCCCTAACCCCATCTCTATTTTTCTGTTTCTATCACACACAAAAAAGAGATAAATATCTCTCAGAATCCTCTGATTTATATCAATCAGAGGATTTGATTTGGCTTTTCAAAATCTCAGCTCTAAAAATGGAGGCCTGTCTCCCTCCATCCATCTCTGTGTTTATCAGTCTCTGACAAATTTGTCTCTTTCATCTGTAATTATTATTTCTTAATCCGCCAGCTCTGTTTCTACATACATTTCGCGTTCAATCTCCTCTTCCTCTTTGTAATCAACAGATGCTGATTCTTAATCTCTTTTATTCCTCTTTTTATCTCTAACTTCTGTTACTAAACTCTACAGCTTTCTCTCTCCACCTGTCATGATGATCTCAGCTCTCTGTATTATTATTTTACATGTTTACCATCAGTCCTGCTCTGTTATATCTTTTCTCTTTACTCAATCAAATTAACTCCTATAACTGTCTTTGTCTTTTTTTTTTTGTTGCAGTTTTTGTTTTTTTAGTGTTTATTTCTGTTATAGCTATCCTGCTGTTTGTGTCATTTCCACCTTTTCTCTCCCGGTATTCATCTCTATATTAGGTGCTTTAACGTCTTACCTCCTGCCTCTATCTGAGCCTTTCTCCACTCTGTCTCTATCAGTCCAGCTATTTCTTTATCACTGTTAATTCTGGAGGGCTTTTTTTGTTTTCCATTGATGTTTTTTCTCTATATCTTGTGTTTCTGATTATTTCCCACCCCTGCCCGTTTCCTTTGTCCAGAGCTTTTTATTTCTCTGGATGTCTCTCTGTCCTGCTGCGTTTTACTGATACCAGATTGTCTGTGCTTGTATCTCTATGTGTCAGTGTTGAAATCTTGGGATCGGTTTCCACCGCTCTACCAGTCTCTTTTCTTTTTATTTATCTCTATTCTGACTTGAAACATTTGAACCCATTTTTATTTCTTTATTTAATTTCTCTGCTTTTAATTCTTTATTTTCTGTCACTTGTTATCCACCTCGATGGCTCTGCATAGCTCTCAGTACAACTGTTTCTTTGTATATCCCAGTCTTCCTATCTGTAAAAGTCTTAAACTCTTACGTGTTTCTGCAGTCAGCTCCTCACATAAATCCTGATATCTGCCAGCACATTTATTTTGAAATCTTTTATCTGTCTTCCTCTGTTATCAAATTTTCTGTCCCTGTTCCTATTTTAATCTCTATCTGTGTCTGTGTGTCCCGCATTTTCCTCCCTTAAGCTGTAATCTCAGATAATGTTTACATTGCTATGCTATAATGTCTTTTCCTATCTCCGGTATTCCGACCCACATTTCTCCCTGCATTTGTCTCTATTTCTTGATTGTATTTTTATTTCTCTCACTGTGTTTTCCTTCTTTCAATGTTTCTTTCTATTACAGTCTTTATTATCTGTTCATGTGTCAGTCTGTCACTTTGTTGCCTTTTCTTGTCACCTTAGTCATTACTGTATTTAACTTTCTTGTCTTTATGTTACCTGTAAACTTGTTTATTTTTGTTTATGTCTATTTTATTTCTATTCTTCTATGTGCCTCCACATCTCTCCTTTCCTCTCGCCTCTCCTTATCTATCAGTCCTACACCTATGTACCCATCTCTGTGTCAGCACCTATCTCTTTCCTTTTCTGTCTATATCTGTACTGTTATTTCCTTGTATAAATGTCTTTCTATCTCAATTCAGAGAGAAATCCTTCCAATTTTTCTGTGGACTTCTACTTTACCTTTCTCGTCTTTGTTCTACTTTTTCATTAGTATTTCTTTCTCTCCTTGTCTCCTTGCTTTCTGCTGTGACCGCCCTCTCCGACTGTCCCAGACATCCCTGGCTGTAATTTGGCTCGCTCCGGTATAATTACCCTCTGACTGACTGCACGAGTACAGCAGCTTGGTGTGCATGTGAGAGAGCACTAAAGGGCCCCATTGATTGAAAGAGCAGCTCGAGTTAATGCACCATTCATAACAGTCGGAGGGTGAATTGTAAGAGAGAGTCG
>VVHJ01034427.1:57328-74767 GCA_015107715.1 Tylochromis polylepis
ACAAAGAGCAGCTAAATCTGGGTCACCAAAACAGCACGGTCAGGGGAGGAGGTCTTTTTAATTCTACACCACTGTAAGCAACCGTGGAAGACAAATAAAAGGCCCACTGCAGTTTAAGACTGGAAAAAGTAAAGAGAGAAGAGATTAAACAAGGGAGAAAGAATAAAAGGAAGTAGGAAGAACAGAAAGGAATGTGCAGGAGATAAGAAAAATATAAAGTAAAGACGCAAAATGATCAAAGTTAAATAAAGATGGTTGTAAGAAAGTTGGCTGCAAAGAGTAAAGTGAGCATCACGCTCATAAATATCTTTTGAAAACAGCAGGTTTTGTTTACAGCAGCACGAAAAAGAGAAAATTAATGTGTGTTTTTCTTTTTTTACTTAGAACCAGGTAAAAGTTTGCCAAGTGTTTGAAGATATGCAAAACTAAAGTGGCTGAGATTTAATAAATGTGCTTGAAAAGTTTCATACACTCCAAGTTGAGTCAAAGCTGAGTGGACTTCTTTTTTAAAGACTTAAATCAAGAGGTAACGACTTGTTTCTAGAAGAGCTTCTAGCTTAGATTTCTCCTCGTCCACCTTGGAAACGTTGGACTTGGAGGAAGTAATTCAGCCGGTCGCTCTGTCAGCTTTTCAGCCGTCCACACTGAGGTTTCCTCTGCGGGCCTGGGCCTGGGAGTCCAGGCCGGGGATTGACCAGGCAGGCTTATTCCATCACCGAGACAGCCCCCATTGTTCTGCCGCCACAGGAAGAACAAAAGGCGAGCGCTCGTGAGAGTTCAAGAGGCGCGTTTACCTGATTCACCGGGCCCCGATCCCCCCTGGGCGTACGCAGCGTAAGGCAATGCTGCCGCGCCCCCGCTCAGGCTCTAGCCATCTATTAGTCTTTGCTTGGTAACATTTGTTTTAGTGGCTGGTGGAGTGCCGCAGAGGGCTGGCTACAGTTTTTCATAGTCAGCCTCCGTTCAGCACACACGCAGCAGAAACGCAGCTTTCTGCTGTTAGAGTGAAGCACGAGCTAAATTTAGTCCCAAAACTGCGAGGAGGGCTGGCGATGACCGTGCAGAGAGAATATGTGTGTATAACCAGTTTCAGGTAACACCACAGTTTACTTCAAGGTCCTCTGAGCAGCAGTTTCAGAGCCTCTGCAGGAGAGTTTGCTCAGTTGTACAGTTGCAGATGCTCATATTTACACCCTTTTTGTCAAAGTCATAATCCATTTTCTTAATCCAATCCTGTTTGGCTTCGTTGTCTTAAATATGCTCTTTCTGCAGCCAACAGTAAAGCCAGAACATGTATTTCTTAGAAGTTTAAAGCACGTGTCCTGTTCTGAAACATCATTCAAATGTGTCATTGGCCAGGGTATTTCTGTTTCTTTCCGTTTTGTGTGGAAACTGTTTGTTTTTTTTCTCACCCTTCCGCCTCAGGGCGGAGTCCGGGAGTTGGATGCTTTTCCTCACACCTGACCTGTATCTCTTTATGGAGTATTTAAGAGTGGCGTGTGCAGCAGACCATCGCCAGATCGTCTTCACCTTGTCAGTGGTATTCAGACTAACTTACTAGTTGTAATTTCTTGCCGTGGTCAGCTGTAATCTGTTCTAGCCCACCAGCCATCAGCTGAACTAATCAATGCTTCTCTGAACCAGTAAATTATGCCCTCCTAACTGCAGTCATCTGCCCACTCTCCACTGAACTCCCCAGTACCCTGGACTGTAGTATGGACTCTTGCCTCCCAGATCTGGAACCCCTGCGGCTAAAGTAAGACCGAACATTCTGACCCCGCGATTTGCGATCCATTCACTACCGCTCACTTACACTCTCTCTCTCCCTGCAGATCGCATCACCTCTCCGAGTCATCCTTTTCCCCCCGGGTGATCCCTGTCTTTGTTTAAATAAAGAAACCTTTGTTGTAGAACAGTCTGCCGAGTCTGAGTTTTGGGTCCTGACGTCCGATCGTTGTGACACAAACATGCATTAAGTGCAGCATTAAGTAGTGCGTAACCATCACCAGTGCTGTAGGAATGATTCACTAATCATTCTGTCTAAAGTGTTCTGACGTCATAAGAGTTTCTGGCTGGTCAAAATTGTATTTAATTCATATTGCTTCATAGAAATTGGACTGTCAAATTGAAATTGGTAGGAATGAATGTCTAAAAATGATGCATGCTCTAATTAGCTAACAACTGACTCATTTCAGCAAAGAACACACAGAATGTCTCCACTTTAAATGGGCTTTACATAAAGATGTAGGATGAAGAGGATATAGCTACTTCTGTTGTAAATCCTTGAGTTTGCTTTTTGGCCATCACCACCTTGCTTTTTTAGAACCCTTAGTGGCTGTATTTGGACAACAGCATGGACCAGTAACTTCACCAGGCTATTTACAACATTTCAAACAGTTCACTAACTCCAGTTAGCTACGGGAGAGTCATCTTTCCCCTTAATTATGCATAAATTTAGGTTTAATAAAGTTTAGATACGTGAGTCTATCCAAAAGGGACAGATTAATTATTTATTACCACGTTGTATAAATCAATTCAAAAATGGGCCAGACATCCAGTTCAGTGGCTTAACTTAGCTGAAGGTAGTACCTACCTGTGTCGCCATTCACCTGTCAAAGAGGCCACAGCCCTAATAATTTAAACTTTAAGTCAGAAAACAATTAAACAGATAAAGATTAGAAATAAATAACCCCCTACACAGTCGTATGCGGGGATGATTTAATTTCTGCCTGTAAACATATTAATGTAATAAATAGCATGTTCACAGACATAAAATAGCCCATAAACATGCTTATTTCTACTGTAAAGAGATATTTTAGTGTGGAAGACTATGGGAACTGGCTTGCTTTTGGAGTCTCTAGTGGACATCAGGGGAACTGCAGCTTTTGAAAGTTCCCAGTATTACTTTAAGGTTTTCCTCATTCTGGGCTAATTAAATGTAACCAAACCTCCTGTCTTTTCAATAAACATTTGGGAGATCCAGAGTTGGTGTTCTTACAGGTGTAACATTATTTTACTGGCTGGTAGTCATCCTTTCCTCTTTCCTCCTTACAGATACTGTGAGTGTAAATGTCAGCAGTGAGACACTATTAGCCTCTTGTAATGAGAGAGACTACTTTACAAGAGATTAACACTGAATGCAGAGCCTCTGAACTCCTTAAGTGAAAGTATTCACTGGCAAAAAATTATTACAAAAAAGAAAAGCACAACAGGCAACTACGGTGAAATCTATCCAGTATCTCTCAGACTGTGAAGGGGGAATCCAAAGATCCCGACAGAAACTTTTAGTAGAAAACTTGGCTCAAGTCCCAAATATCAAAAGTGCTGCCCTCATTATATCTTAATAGACCCGAATTTATTCAAAACACCTGTTAATCCAGTCAGCGACTATTTGAAGCTCCAATAAGAAAAAAAAAAAAATTCACCAGAAACACCACAAAAATGACAATCACCTCAAAAGCTAAATAAAATCTATCTCTGAGGTTTCTGTCTCCATCCCAGCTCAATGCAAACAACATATGTTTAGAGAAATAGTGAAACTGGAGATACTGTCTACCAGACACATGAACAAAGCTGATGGTTGCGGTAGTTGGGGGTGGTTTGGGACTTTCCATCACGGTCACCTCCATTGTGTTGGAATGACTACAGACATGACAGACTTGTGCAAAACTCTCAAAACCTGGACAAATGAACCCAAACCCAGCCATAAAAATGCCTTTCAGTGTAAACATCATGTAAGTTTACAGAAGCTTGACGATAAGCAAGTCCTGCTCTACAGGAGCAGAAATGTATTAGTATTTTTGCAAGTTACAAGTTTACCACCGAGGGAATGAGTCAGGCCTTCAAACATGTCTGTCTGTTTCCAATGTTTTTTAACACCATCTCTGATGTCCTCTCACTTTATGTTTCTCTGGGGAAATTCCTCAAACGCTAATAAAAAATTGATGCTGCATTGGTCCGATCCATCTGTAAATCTTTAACACCAGTAAAGGACTGCACATAGAAGAAGGAGTTGGTTTTGGCCTCAGTGTTAGCATTTTAACTGCCTCCATGAAAACAAAATGCTATTCTCGCTGACCCAGACCAGAAAACAAACTTTTTGATTTTTGCAGCGATTATCTTCTTCTAGCAGCCCTGAAGAACTCTTAATCTGAGGGTCTCTCAGGTCATTCACTGCTTCTGACCATAAGTCAGTCATGATTAGCCAATTAATGTAAAATAATGACAGTGAGGGATGGCTTAGGGTTGGTTTCCTCATATTTTCACTGATGCCCACATACTTTTGTCTATTTAAATAATTGATTTTCTCTCTTTTATAACTAAATTTAACTGAAAAAATAGAGTTTTAAGAAGTTTTTGGCCTTTCACCGTGCTGTGTATCAGTGTATTCAGCCTCAAGCAGACCACCACCATTCCCTCCATGCAGGACTGTGTGGAGCATGGAGGCCACGAGGGACAGGGTTACTTATCAGCCTCGGACAGCTGGGCTCAGGCCATGTGCTAATAACCTCCATGCATCAACGGACTGAAGGTGAGGGCGCGGCGGCAGGCATTAACCAAACGAGGCAGGCGGCGGGGCCTGACGGGGCCGTCCTACAAGCAGCACATTGTTAGCATGCTGTTTGTGTAATTTAGGTACTTAAAAGACGGCGAGGGTTCAAAGACTGATTGCACCGTCGAGTAATCAGCCACCTCCACTGCGCGCCTGATTTATCACCCCCTCGCTTAATAGCACTGCTTAACACACAGGTTTGTCCAGATTAAGTAATTACCTGAAAGCAAAAGTTTATTATGTGGTGCGACGGGCTGGTGATAAAGGCCCGCTGTCGAGAGGAGCCACAGAGAGGCCTCGGAGCTGCTGAATGAGAGTGATAATTAAAATACAATGAATTAAATTGTCGCTTCTGGGGCTGTCACCATGCTCCCCAGCTAACATCCATATTACCCCGCTGGCACCCTTGCTAGGGGGGCGCCTGGGATTATGCCTCACCCGAGACTGGTGGAGCAGCTGAGGGGGAAATGACTCCAATGGGCCATCTGTAAATTAAACAAAGACCTAGTTCCTCTCCGAAAATGAGCAAGGAGGGTGAGAGGGGGGACAAACCTGAGCTAAGAATAACACCTGAGCGCATATTAGCTCTGTAAGGTTGTTGTGCTGCTGTCTTAATGAGGCGGAGGCCTCTGCAGGTACAGATGTTGGTGAACAATGAGAGGGAGGCAGCACGGGGGAATCTTTTGAGTGATGCGCCTGTGATGATGAATGCCTCGCAGGTGGAAGCAGAAGACGTCTTCTCTGTCTTCACGCCGCTCTCCGAGGGGGCCCCGGACCTCCGGCTCGATCTACCAGAATAGATGGAGCCTCCGTCCTGTGGCGTCAGCACCCATCCACCTCCCGTGTTGATAAACGCTCCGCTGCACGCCTGACACAATCTGCTGAAGCAGGGTTGTCTCTATTTTTTGACCCGGCCGCTCCCCTGGCTCCACTCTCTGAACCGACTTCATTTGTTTGACATTGTGCTGCTGCGTGTGATGGAGAGCAGGCCCCTGGCTGACTTCATCAGGCCTATAAAGATGAGCCAGGAGCTGCTTGGCTCCAATGAACGCCCTCCAGCAGGCGCAGACAGGGCAGAAGAAGTTTTGGTTTAAATTTCTGACTACAACGTGAAAGTCTGATCGAAAACCAATAGATGCCTCAGCGTAGACAACGGGCTTGTGGTCACATCACGGTCTGTATATGAAAGATGGACAGTTACTCTGTGACATCACCCATTTGTTTTCAGACTTCCATTTTAAAGCCTGGACTTCTGGTCTCTAACATGTTGGTTGTTGGGGCCAGAAATGACCATGTGTGGACAAGAGAGTTGCCTGGAAACACTTGCAAGATGTTTAGCAAGCTACAAGAAGCAAAGCAATAACTGCTGTCATTACAGACTGTATATAAAAGATGTACATGGCCACTGTGATGTCACGCATCAGTTTTTGGACTCATTTTGGAGCCATAATATTAGCATTTTTGCCATATCAGGTCAGTTTTTTTGGAGCCAGAAGTGACCATATTTGGACGGATGGGTGCAGTGCTAAGTTAACAGCTAATGCTAGCTAGTTTAATTAGCAGACTAAATCCATCGCCTGGCATAGATACCTTTAAAAATTTACTTCTGATGAATCTTAACAAGCTATTTTAGCTCCAATCTCTGTAAGGTCAGTTAACTGAGACTTACTAAAGAGTCACATTCTTCTGATTGGCCAACTTCAAGAGGGCTAGGTAGCAAGTACCAGCCTTGCTAAATATGTTCCAGGTGTCTGGTTTAGTAACTTGGAAGTGTAGCAGGCAACTAGGAGCTCCTAATTATACAAATTTTAAGCCGGAATATGTTTATTTCTGCTTATGAACATTTTAACATGGAAGTCTATGGGGCCTGACTCATCTTTGGAGCCTCTAGTGGTGGTTAGAGGAACTGCAGTTTTTGTGGCGCTTTCCTTTTCAGCCTGGAGGTCCCCCTCTTGTTTAATCACCAGAAATTTTATCCAGCGTGAGTGGGTATATGTGCTCAGCTCTGAATTAAACAGAGAACCTCCAATGTAAAACTTTTATCTATAAACTGATGCTACAGAGGAAGAATAATGCAGTCAGATTGTCCCACTCACCACCATTGTGTGACCTCTGTTTTCTCACTCTTGACACATCCCACAAAAACCCTCTTTAGACACTTCAAACTCTCCTTTCGTCCTTCCTTTCTGTGTTAAACAGAAGCTTGTGGGAGAAAGGAGTCAAGAAAAGGAGACAAAGCTGCAGGGAGCTGACTTTCTAATCCTGATTAACACTTTCCCACTGCTGCAGGAGCCACACACGCTCAGTGCAAACGCTGCAGGTCAGGAAGTTTGGATTCACACGAACTCCAACAACATCCCCTCTGATCAGTGTCTTGAACACACAGAAGGGGAATTACAATGCAGAGCTGAAAATTACAGGACCCAGACTCTGATTTGTTTTGACGTCCATGGCTCGATGACACGTTAGGAAATCTCCCCCCCAATAAACAAGCCGCTGACTCGAGTTTAGTTTAGAAGGCCCGCTCGGCTTGTAATCGAGCAAAACGAAGCAAAGCGTTTCACAAATTTTGCCATGGAGCTTCAAACAGAGGAAGAATTACACCCTGTGAGACCCGAGCGGCTCTCATTCAGGAGGATCCGCCTGCATTCATCGTCTCCTTGTCTTCGCTCTGGCTTTACAGCACAAATCAGCCTGGATTTATGGCTCAAAGTGAGGTGGGCTGATGTCAACATTTTGGGTCATTTTTCATCGGGTTATATCGCCTTTGAAACTTGCCACAGCTCGGCCATCTACATGCAGTGTCTCAAGCACGCTTCCCCAAATCAAACTGCCTGTTGCTGCAGCTGAAAGCATTCCCAAAATGTTCTTCATTTAACATACCCCACATCTCATACATCTTAAAAAGCCACTGGCCTTTAAAGCTTTTAAGATTTCTGCCAATAAACAAAACCAGCTCAAAGACTCTGGTGAAATTTTTGAGGAAAACGGCTTCCAGGAAAGTTCGGAGCAGGTGACTCCACCAAACTGAAAATTCATTCATAACTCTAAAAAAAACTCAGGGTTAATCCCAACGTTACTGAAATCCTGCTTCAGAGCGCAGGCCTCTGACCTTTTTGCCTAAATAGTGGATCTAAACTTAACTTTTATGATGGGAATTCAAAGAAGAATGACGAAGCTCACATAAGGTCACAGTTTTTTAAATCTGCAGATATTTGATGTGTATCAGTCATAACTTTGACCTCATTGGATAATCTGATATGCTTTGACCTACAGATGTGATACAATGAAGAAGAAGAAGAAGAGAGAAGCCACCAGAAGCAGCTTTATTGTGTCTGCACTTAGGTTGCATGCCAACGCAAATCCCCGCTGTCATGAAGCTATTTGTCCATGAGTAAAGACAGCTGCTGGATCACGGAAGAATGAGAGGGAAGGTTGGATTTTATGGGGAATGAAGAGAAGTTGATTAAACATTTGTTCTGGACAGATTTTAGGAGGAATAAAAGTCACGAATCTCCAGCTGAGAAAGGCCAAACTGCTTTTCCTCTAACCTTTCCCGCATCTCTGCATCACCAGAGCTCAGAGTCAGAAATCAGATGGTCAAAAATGGCTAAATCTCATCTTTGTACTCTTTATTTTTTTGGTTATACAGTTGTCGTCTTGTAATTTGCAACTAAAACTCTGAGCAGGTGCAGTACTCTAGTTTTCCCACTGGCCAAATTAAATTAATTTATGAGCATTATGTGAGTCTGCAGGAGGAGGTCGGGGTAGATGGTAGGTGCACACAACTAACAAATTCATGCTAAAGATCAGAGTTCAACTGTTGGAAAATTGTTCAGCTCTTTTAAAGTTGATGTGAAACAAGCAGATATAAGCACTGGTAAAACTCATCATGTTTGCTGATATTTGACAGATGTAAGTACACCAGGCCGATATTGATACAGTAACAAATAGTCCTGTAGTAACCGGTCAGTTCCAAGTATATCAGTGAACAAGGCCGATATTTATCAATTACTGATACTCGGTCATGATGTCAGTACATCAAAATCTAAAATAAAATAAACAATACATAAATGACTGAATTATAAAAACAAATCAACCAAACGTAAATTAAAACTGTGAGATCTTTTTTTTAATTTAATTTGGTTGGCTTTTATGATTCCTGTTTTTATTTACTTTCCCTTTTGTATTCATTTAATAATCTGCATTTTATTTTCATTATATATTAATATTAAGAAAGATTTAGTTCTGTAGCTTTATTATTTTTTTTAATTAATGATTTATTTATTTATTCATTTATTTTTATTTACTTAATTGTTTTATTTTGTTTTTTATTGCCCCCTTGTTATTTCCCCAAACCTTATTTCTGTTTACCACCTTCAGAAAGCCACTGTGGAGGATGTCATTTAAAGTTAGTCATGAAGCACATTAAAGCATTTCAAATGTGACATAAACTTCAATTTGTGTCACATTTTGAATTCATTAATGCTAGTGGTGATTTTTTAATATATTCTTTGGTGTGTTTAAAGGCATTCCACTATTTTCATTGAGTGTTTTATTTTATTTTTATTTTACTTTATTTTACTTTTTTACTTTTCTTCCATAATTTGTCATTTTTTCAAAGCTGTCAAATTGTAGTAATTGTACTTTCCACAGCTGGAAATGCTCCTTCAGGCATGTCTATAGGCTAAACACCCAGCTAAATTAGGACTTAGGATGGGAATCAAACCTGGGACCTTCCTCTATCAGAACAATGATCCCACCGCTGTTTAATAACTGAATCTACTGGATGCACTCAAACAGCTGCAGTAACAATACACCGAGCTCCTCAGCAGAGTGTAGTATTGATCTGCATCATGCCTCTCCCCCTCCATCTCATCCCCAGTGGGCGACCACTGCACAATTCAGCCTGCTTTGCTACACAAAGCCCAGCGAGCAGCGCAGTGTGTAAAGATAAAGTGCCTAGCTTAGAGGAGGAGAAGAAGAAGAGGCCGCCTCACACAATGAGAGCACAATTAAACGCTGACTCGCACCTCATCTCGACCTGCCTGAGCGAATCATAACGGGACAAAAGCACGGGAAGTGGAGGGATCAAGTGCACCATTTCAGACCAAAAGAAATAGCTCCTCTTTAAAGCATATGCAGACAAAAAAAAGATAAGTCATCGCAGTGATTCATCTTAAAAGTCCTGACTAATGACTCATGTTTGGACTTATTAGGAAAGAGCTCTAATCTGCATATTTCCTGACCTTATTTCAGGCCCATTTTGGCCTGGTTTGGTGTCTAATTAGCTTGAGAAAACACCACCAGTGGTGAGAAGACAAAGCACATCAGGACAACAATTAGTCTAAAAAAAAAAGCTTCCTGAATAAATTAGAGCCAGAAAAAACAGATACAGGAGAGGGATGGAAATACAAACTTCACCTTTTATATCAATTTTGATGAGATTAACCTCAAAACACATTAATAATTACACCAACTATCGTTAGTGTCAGCTAGCGTCTAGCATTACACCTGGTGGATGTGAAGAGGTTTAAGTTTATTTAATCTGTAGATGTGGAGGGCGGTGAAGTTGAGCTTTAACATTCGGTTTCTGTGTGGTCACTACAGGAGAGAAGAGGAGTTAAATCATAACAGTTTGTCATTCAGGAGTCAATCTGCTCCCACCTCCGGCTCCTGGAGTGTAGGGAAGCAAAAGGGAGATAAAATTCATGCTAAAGATCAGAGTTTAGCTGCTAGAATATCTTTCATCATGTCTGCTGATATTTGACAGATATCAGTAAAGCGGGCTGATATTTATCCAATATCAATACAGTGTCCTTCCATCAAGTTGATTCGCTTTTTGAGTAATCCTGCCAAACAAACAGAGAACCCAACAAAACCCTGCTGATTTTTTTACCCTCTTCACCTGAAGAGGACGATGGTGGGTGTACAGATATCAGTCAACTAGGCCAATATTTATCCACTACCCATATTGGGCTGTTTTACAGTATATACATCAGTGCATCTCTGGCAAGACAAAAATGTCCAAAATTGAAAACAAAATAAAAAATAAATGACCAAATTTAAAATAAATAAATTATTAGACCAAAAATTCATTCATTTGATTAATGGTCATTAAGTGTGTGCTAGCATTCAGCATCACATGTGGTGGATGTGAAGACATTGAAGATTACTGAACCTGTAGATGTGGAGAACGGTGAAGTTGAGTTTTAACATCTAATTTCTGTGCGATCACTACAGGAGAGAAGAGGAGTTAAATCCAAACAGTTTGTCATTCAGGAGTCAATCTGCTCCCACCTCCGGCTCCTGGAGCGCCGGGAAGCAGCAGGGTGATGGACGTGGGTGTAATGGCATGTTTCTTACTGACGGGGAAACTGGATCACAGCTCCTCCTGAAAGCAGCGCCAGCTCTGGAGGAAACATGAGCCTAAGTGACCGCGAGGGCTGACACGAAACCTCTGCAGGCAGCCTCCCGCCCACGTTCACAAGGAGGCCTCCCCGCTCTCTCCAATCCCCTCAGCCGAGCTCTCGTTTCCTAATCACGGGCTTCCCCTCCGTCTCTCAGATTGCTCTGTAAGTCCCAGAGCTTTGCTCTGCCAGGGGGATCAATCAGGACGATATATGAGTGATGACGGGCTCACAGAGCTAATAAAGGTTGTCTTAGCAGGCGTGATTTTGGTAAATTTTCTCCGTCTGTTAATGCTTTTTCCATACAGGTGGTTAACAAGTAACCCTTTCACTCCTTCACTGTTTCACTTCAGTAAGTAGGTTAAAGCTTCACAAAAGAAGGAAAAAAAGGGCGTTACTGAGAAATAATCCCATTTACAGAAAAAACAGAGGCTTTCAGGAGTGTTTATCCTGTGATGGGCAGGTGTTCCTGCTCTCTCATTCAGATGTATTTATGAAAGATTCATAAATGTGATATTTGTCTGTAGGACTGTAAATAAAATGGATGTAACTCCTTTGGTCTGGGTCTGAAGTGCCATAAACTTGCACTGTTTCTAATCCGTCACTATGGATTAGAAATAGTGCAGTCCAGTTTTCCTGGGCCAAAACTAGTATCCCAGTTATAGAGAATTACAGTCGCACTTTGCTAACTGACTACTAACTACTGACAACTACCTGTTGTCAATTTTCAGTTAAAAAGATCAAAGCTCCCTGCTCAGGGCTTCAGACTGAAACCCGTGAGTGACGACTCAACGCTCTTTAACCAGAATGAACCAGTAAGCTTTGGGAAAGTCTAATCACAGGATTTATTGACAACAGCAGAAATACAGAATATCACCAGGACTCAAGGATGAGATGTCGGAAACCTGCTTTCTTTCTAATGTCCCATATTGAAGACTATGACAAAGACTATTACCCAGTGCTCGCCTGATCTCCTAGCTCAGTAAACACTTTCCAGATGAATGTTTGCACTCAGTCGCTGCTTTAAAGTCTTCTTAAAGAAAACATGATGTTCATTTTGTAAATTACACTTCTATTAGAGTCAGAATGGAGGATGAAGCAGGGCTAGCTTTAGAGTGGTGCGTACTGTTGCACTGCTGGCTCTAAAAGAACAATATGGTGACGGCCAGAAGGTTAAAGTCCAGGCTTCAAAGCCAAAGGACATGGCTACTGTTGTACTAACAGTTTTTACCCCAAAATACAGTGTTTTCCTAAACTTAAAGCAGTGTTTAGTATCTAAACCAAACCAGTGAGTACAAAGTCAATTACATCATGTGTTACCCCTCCTTTAGGTCTGTAAGACTCTCGGTGGCCAATACTGATACGGCCAGAGGACCAACTGCATCTTCAGGATTAAAATGGATCCAAAAAACTAGTAATTGTTATATTTAATCAGCACCTGAACCTTCATTCTAATAGCTCGATGGGGTCGAATCCTCTAGAAGTCTATAAGAAAACTTCCAAACTTCTCACTCAATTTGTGACCTCAGCAAACACTTTCCTGATGAATTTTATGGTCCCAGTTGCATTTAGATCATAAAACCAGTTGATTCTGGAGTCTGGAAGTCTTGTAAGAGCGAGGCGTGTCTCTCAGTTTCTCTGGTTTGAAAGGATCTTGAAGACTTCTACAGCCTACCTCTGCAACCTCCATCAGTGTCCTCTACATAATTCCGTTGGCGGTGACCTTTGCAACCCCCCAACCTCCCGCCTGTGCCTGTTCATCGGGACCATCCTGTCTGTCCATGTCTTTTTGAACACGATCCTTTAAAGAGTCATTTCAGAGTGTTAGAACTGATGTCCGACTCCAACAAAAAGGCCTCTTAATGAGGCTCTAATCACTTTCATGGGCTTTCAGCATGTAAAACTCTTACTTCAGCGCGTTTACGAGGGAAAATATTCCTCAGCGTTGAGCGGAGAGCCCGGTCATCTGTGGCGTGTTTTTTAACGGTCGCCATGGGCCGCTGGCTTTGCAGCCGAGCGCTGGTGCTAGGAGGGGAAAGTTTGTGAAACGCGAGCCGACTCGCAGTCTCTCAGACCGGAGCTTTAAAAATCCATGAACGTGACAAGCCGGTGCTTCATAAAGATTTATAATCGGCGAGCAAACACCAGACCGTGTGTTTATCCTCATGTGCGAGCTTTGATTTTCAGCACAACCCAGCTAATTAGCTGTTATTGCTAATCTCCAGCTGCTTTCTGCAATACTTACAAGGCAATTAGCGTGCCTCTTCTCATTTCACAGTAACTGTGTAAAGAGCACCGGAGCTCAGTCGGCAGCTGCCTCACAGGACGGAGGCTGTGGTTGCAGGCCCGCCCGTCACTACAGTCTGTCAACCTGACGTGTCGGGCCTTCACCAACATGGAAAACATGCTTAGCTTCAGCCTGGAATAATGTGAAATAATTGGATTTTTGCTGCTAGACAGCGAGGTCAGAAGTCCACATTTGTGGGCAGGTAAAAGTTTCAGGGCGCTGCTGTCTCCATGAGACCTGACCTGAGACGAGCTGATGTGAGGACATTCGGAGGGTGTTTTAAGGTTTACTTTATGCAGTTGGTGTTTGTTTTGGAGGGAAAGAGGTCGGGGGATTTCCATCAGCTGGCAGGGAGGGGAGGAAGGAGAGGAAAATGTTCTGTGCAACGTCTCCAGTCCCCTTTGCAGGTCCCCTACAGTCACTGTCCCGGTATTTGCATGGTTCTTTACACCACTCTAACCAAAGCACATATAGTTTAGAATCAGACTCTCTGCTAAAGATTTAAAGCACCAGCAGTAGCTAACAGTTGCTACATGAGTTTATTGGACATGTGGGAGCGGGCTGATTTAAAGCTAGGGCAGATCAGTAGTACATGAGCAGTCCAACCTTCAGCGTTGCCCCGGCGTCTCCTCTCAGGCCTCGACAGCGAGAGGCGACATCCGGCTGTGAAACCTTCCGCTATAGTTAATGACTGTATTACAGTATAAGCAATTCTAACTAATATAAGAGCTTGTTTGGTGACAGCTGAAGTGATTTTAGGAGGTAAAAATAATCCAATGCATGAACAACATGGTGAGAACACATGCCTTTCACCATCAGGACGTGGTAGGTTCAGACTTATGTCAGCAGTGAGGCTGCACGGTGTTCTCCACAGAGGAAGGAGCGATTTTTAAATTCATACTCATGAAGCAATTCTGAATAATATGCAGCTGAAATATAAAAAATAAAAAGTTTATTTTCTCAGATAATCATCATTAAGCACAATATGGTTGGTATAAACTGAATGTATGCCAATCAAGTTAATTTCATTTGACCAGATTTCAATAATTTTAAAGTTTTACATTGTACTTTTCACAAAACTACATTAAAATTGACATGTAATCAGATTAATTAACCAATTTTTCTTTATATGTCCAGTGGCAGGCCAATTTTACAGGCACTCTTTAAATGACTGTAACTCTGTTACCGTTTATGCTACACACAAAATTCCAATGATTTCAGAAAGAAGAAGAGACGAGCTTTACGGGCATATTTGATGTATCACAGGAGCACAAAGCATTCACAAATTACTGCTGTCTAAACACGGACAGAAAAATCAGCTCTGCCTACAGCAACTCCTCGACCATTTTGGGCTTGAGAGAAAATTAAAACGGTTCCTGAAAGATGAGAAATATTTTTGCAATTTTACAGCCAAAATTGCAAAATACATCCAGGTGGCCTGTATAATACTTGTGTGACAAAGGATTAAAGTCAGCACTTTGGACGTAAATATTTTCTTGAGTATAAGATTACCCGACCACAGCTCAAGCTTCCTCCTTTTAAAATGCAGGGAGAAGAACAGAGAGCCTCAAAATTCAATTCATATATACGCCAGTTCACATCAAAAGCCGTCTGAAAGAACTTAAATAGCAACACGAACAGCCCTCAGTATTACAGAGAGACCCTCTGACAGTCAGATGATCCGCTGTGAGCAGGACTGAAGAAAGAGACCTCCAACCACTGGCCTCAGCCATCTGAGAGTCCTCAAACACAAAGTCCAGCAGAGAGAAGGCTACAGTTAAAGTCCTGCAGCAGAGGCATATAAACACATGTCAGTGGCTCCTGTTACCCAGAGGAGGCTCCTGCAGTGGACACAGACAAGTTTCTGCCGTGCTCTCATAAATGTCAGAATCAGAGTCAGAGTTTCTAACATAAAGATTTAACATTTAATGACTTGATGAAGCTGCAAAAGCATGCTCCTCCTGCCTCAAGTTTCAGAGAAACACTGAAAGAACTTTTCTGGAAACTATTCAAATCATTTGGATCGTTTTCGAAATGCTAAGACTCGAGGTCATATTTCTCAAAAGCCAACAATCACATGTGCACGAGTGCAGGGTTGGGGTCTGCTGGATAATGAGGATCTGTTAATAACTGTATGCCTTATGCTCTCCTCCGCCTGCAGCATCACTGCGTGCTGTCTTACTCCACCTGTTTGTTTTGGCGGTTTACTCAGCTCGCTCTGATCTCCTCGGTTTAAGAGCACTTTGCAAATATGGCCTCCACAGTGACACGTACACTGATCCCTCTGTTTGCATTGGGGGTCACAAGTTAAACTAACACACACATACACAAGCATCATTTCCACATGTTTTCTATCTGACTCGTGCAGATGTGCCTGCAGTAATGAAAAGAAGTCCGGGTCTTCATCAGCACGTCCGCCGCTACGAACTGTTTATACACAGTAAGATGGCCCCTCCACCACCACTACCACCACTGTGTTTAGAGAGGATTTGTGGTCAACTTTAGAGCTTCGGAGCAGCTCTGACTGAGTTAAAGTTCTCGAGTCTGTTGAGCCCTGGCTGCCTCAGCTGCCTTTGAGAAAGTTTTTATTAAATTAGCGTCTAGTTTTACTTTTGAAAAGCTCAGTTTCTTCCCACTTGTGTTGGACTGAATGCTCTTCTGATGAAGATGATTTGTTCCACTGGTGGACGAACGTGGTTCATCCTTGCGAATCAAAGCCTCAAACCTGAGACTGATCTAAACACTCAGTTTCAGACAATTTTTTCTACTCTTGGCTGTGTGTGATCTGAGTGGGAGAAATAACTAATATGGTCACCTCAGACACAGAAGCCCCTCCCACCCTCTTCTGTTTAGGAGTGGCAGCCAATCAGGGGGAAGCTTGCTTAAAGTGGGAGGCACTTGAACTGATTTTTTTCAGAAACAGACAGTGGAGAGTTCAGGTGATGCAGATCTTAAATCTTAGAGGCACACAGGGAAAAAAACTGGGTTCCCCATACTGTAGCAGAGACTTTTGCTTTTGAAGTAGCATTCAGTGCACCAGATAACGAATATATGAATTTGTGTCTTTTATGTTTTCATTCAAATCAGCGTTTCTGTTTTTGGAAATTTGTCTAAAACCCACCAACATCAGTTCAGTCAGGACCACTTTGATCAAAAGAAGGTTTTATTGTTTCTTTCAGCATCAGGATCAATCACCAAAGACATGACAGTCATTCACACGAAAGGAGTAGCTATGGTGGAGGTGGGCTGTGTTTAATAGCTAGAATAGCAGTCTGCTTTCACAGTTTGTGTCCGAGTATGAATGCACAGGAAGATCATAATGGTGCCCTCATACTTGACATGGGGTATGAAGTTAGTCACACTGGAAGCCACCAAGATGACATGAGTCCAGCCGATAGCTGTAAGCAAGTATTTTCAGGATTTACCATCAAGCCATCTCACTGTTCTCCAATATGTGCATCAATAAGCTCCTCCTCTGTTTCTGATTGGTGTTTGTGTCAGGAGGATCCCAGCTCACATGTTTCTGCGAGGTTTAATCAACTCAGATTTGTTTGCATTCACCTGATTGCACAGACTTTGCATGTGATTGCACGGCTTGCTTTGGTGTGCTCAAAGATTATTCTGAGCTATGACTCAGGCAAAGCTACTCAAGTAGAGCCCCCCCCAAAAAAAAAAAAACTTTAAAGGTCTTTAAAGTGGTGGAAGTTCAAGCATTTTTTCAAAAAAGTGTGGCAATGATGGCTCAGCAAGCCTATAGGTGCTGCTGCTTTGCAACCCTCCTCCACCATTCCTGCTCTTTTCATGCTGCTTCTTGCTGTGTAATCAGCATCATATTGACTGCAGATATACATAAAAATCTTTTATGACAACAGTAGTCCAAACCAAGCTGGTTTTGGTGGCTTATTTGTGAGAATTTTGACATTTCTGCACCTCCCAAACTCCAACCTCGGAAGGCCACACATACATTTAGTCATAGTTCTTTCTGTTGAATGGTGACAATGCAGCTGGTCCCCATGCAAGCGTCTGTGTGCTGAGCCCAGACAAACCTGGGACCTGCCCCCAAACCTCTGAGGCCACCTCTCAGAGGGGGCGGAGAGCTCATTTGTAGTCTGGTAGATAGGGAAAGGAGGGACACCATAGAGGAGGAGGAGCTGGTGCTGGTGGTGGTGGGGGAGTTTTGGTTTAATCCT
>VVHJ01034428.1:0-10508 GCA_015107715.1 Tylochromis polylepis
CCTGCAGTCAGCTGAGACTGAAGAAGTCATTTGGATGAGTGACGAAACATTTCTCCCACTGAAAACGCTACGTCCAGATGAACAGAATCAACTTTTTGGGAAGCACAAATGCTGTTATTGTGAACAAACCAGGGAATCCAGGAACACCCGGCTGTCCTATATCTCCCTTCACACCAGCGGGGCCAGCAGGACCAGGTATGCCCTGAGAAGAAAGGGTTGTAGAGATATTGTGAGCTCAGCTAATGAAAGACAAAGAAACATAGATCTACATTCTTTTAGACTCAGATAATAATTAAGTAAATGTAAAACAGGGCGTTACCGAATTTCCTGGAAAACCAGGATCTCCCTTCTGTCCGGGGATGCCAGGAATTCCAGGCGTGCCAAGAATACCCTTTTCTCCCTTAACGCCGCCAGTTCCTGGGAGTCCACGAGGACCTTGTGGACCGGGTGGACCTTCACACGTAGAGAATGAAAGGTCAGATATGATAACACAAAAACAACACAATACTGTTGATTATGTGTTTTTTATTTTCACCAGGGTTGTCATCACATTTTGATTTTAATTAAGCAATTAAACAAAATATTTTTGGCTAACAGCAACTGGCTGGTTGTTTTCCTGAGGGACGTCAACTTGATTTCTGTCTTTTTATTTACTTTTATGCTTACTTATGGGTCTTATTCTGATGTGGAAAAGTATTTGCCCCCTTCCTGATTTCTACGTTTTTTGACACAGACATGTTGCAGATTATCAAACAAATTGTAATATTAGACAAAAATAATTTGAGTAAATACAAAATGCAGTTTTTAAAGCTTTGGTCAGTTTCACTAGCCACACCGAGGCCTGATTACTGGCAGACCTGCTGAAATTACTTAAACAGAACCTGTCTGACAAGTGAAGTAACTTAAAAGATCTCAATTAGCAACACATCACGCCACGAGCTAAAGAAATGGCTGAGAAACAAAGTCACTGACATCTATCAGTTTGGAAAGGTTACAAAGGCATTTCAAAGGCTTTGGGAATCCAGTGAACCACAGTGAGAGCCATTACTCACAAATAGAGAAAACCTGGAAAAGTGGTGAACTTTCCCAGGAGTGGTCGACCTACCAAAATTACTGCAAGAGCGCATTGATGACTCATCCAGGAGGTCACAAAAGAACCCAGAACAACATCTAAAGAACTGCAGGCCTCACTTGGCTCTTAAGGTCAGAGTTAATGATTTAACAATCAGAAAGAGACTGGGAAAAAATGGCATCCATGGGGGAGTTCAAGGAGAAGACCACTGACCTCACGGCTGACCAGGAAAAACACAAAGGCTCACACATTTGCAAAAAAACCATCTTGATGGACTTCAGTCAGATTGAGCTGCTTTGGCATGACCTTAAACAAGCCGCTCATATTTGAAAACTCTCCAGTGTAGCTGAATTAAAACTATACTGCAAAAAAGAGTGGGCCAAAGTTCCTCCACAGTGATGTGAAAGACTCACTGCCAGTTATCACAAATACTTGATTGCAGTTTTTGATGCCAAGGGTTTGGAAGGTTTGGAAAATTAAATCATCATTTAAAAACGGCATTTTGTGTTTATTAAGACCTTTGAAACATGTAAGCGTGACAAATGTGAAAAAGTATTTGCGTAGTTCCTTTCTTTAAATCCTTGGGAAAACCTTGTGGACACCAAACTGAAGAGTTTAATTTTCAGATTGAAGTGTTACAGGTGTATTAATAGTGAACCCTGAGATTGATTACTGGTTATTATGATTGCCTCATTGGACAGAACAGGATAAACACACATATGTTACTGATAACTAAATATCATTGTAGAGAAACATTTTAAAAAGATCTTCAGGAAAAAACAATCCTGAAAAACAGTAAACTTGCAACTTGACCGTGTGCACTTTTTTTTTTTTTTAAGGGTTTTAGTCCTGGGCGAGCTGTCCTGTGGGGTAAAGAAAGGGTGAAAGCAAACGTGATTTAACACTTCACTTATTTTATAACATAAGCCATCACACAAATCCCGAGGTCAGGGCCGGGGTTAATTCTTCTTCAGATCATTAACAGTTTTGTCATACAGGTCGGTCCCAATGTTTTTGGACTATTACACATGTTTGTACTCTTGCCTCTGCACACCAATACAGTTACTTTTCAATCAAACAATCAAGATGTGATTGAAGTGCAAACTTGGAGCTTTAAATTGAGACATTTAACTAAAGATTATTCATTAACTGGTAAGGAATTATAAATTGTCCCCCTTTTCCTAAGGGTCTGATTAATTGTAGAAACGGACATAAATATAAAATATAAGGACTGTTTTTAAAACTTGGATAATAAAACTTTTGCAGTAGGTGACTACATTAAGTCTAAAACTCATTGATATCATCAAATGTGCTGTATCTCCTGCCTTGACATGCTCTTTCAGGACTTTACTGCTGCCACCTCCAGTTGCTGCTTATTTGTTCAGTT
Source organism: Tylochromis polylepis (assembly GCA_015107715.1). Classification (NCBI taxonomy): domain Eukaryota; kingdom Metazoa; phylum Chordata; class Actinopteri; order Cichliformes; family Cichlidae; genus Tylochromis; species Tylochromis polylepis. The sequence goes on from VVHJ01034428.1 coordinate 2,460, forward strand.
TTGTCTTCAGTAACTGAAAAGCATGCTCTATTAGGCACTGTAGGCTGTAGTTTTGCAGCATTTTGCAGCAACGTTTCACAATTCATATTTCTATCAGCAGTTATCAGTAATCGCTAATGATGTGGTTCATGCGGTGTGTCTCAGATCAAGAGCTGTTTCTCTCTATTGTATTTTTCTCTTCCCATTACACTGGTACAAGTCCCCCCCCCAGAGCTGTGCCGGTACTTTTAGATGTTTTCTGGGAGACTCTAATCTGGCCTGTTCTTGAGTGTAACCAGAGATTTGCACCTTGCTGTAAATTCTCTGTATTTACATCCCTTAAGGTGTCTCTTGATGTAGACCATGACACTCCTACCTCCTTGAAAGTATTCTCGACCTGGCTTGATGTTGTAAAGTCGTTTTTCTTAACCATGGAAATAATTCTGTGATCTCAGCTAGTTGTTTTCTGTGGTGCTCAGTGCATTCATCCTTTTTAAGAATGAACCAGTGGTGATTTGGCCACTCCAAATCACCACAAGTCTTTCCTGTCTCTCTAAAAGGTTTTTTTGGTCAGCCCATTCTCTTGAAATCAACTCCAGATCTTTTATCTGCTTAATTTGTCACAAAATAAGAAGGGAATAGGCCTCACCGTGCAACGGGAATGCTTTTCAGTCAATTGTTCAATTACTTTTGGGCCTGTGTATAAAACTGACTGTAACTTCTAAACAGTCATTGCAAAAAAACGTATTAAACCCATTGTGCTAAAGCTGAAATTCTGCACTTCAATTACATATTGATTATTTGATTTAAAATCCACTGTGGTGGTGCACAGAGGAAAAACTACAAAGACTTTGCCATTGTTCAGCTAATTAAGGACCTACCTGTATCATTGTCATTGCATGAAGTGGATTCTTACACTTTTACATGTTTTGAACAGAGAGAAATTGATGTGAACTAACCCCGACCAAGCATGAAACTCAGTTTAAATGGCTACATGTATCAAACCCATCAAACCGCTGGAGTCTAACCTGGAGGACCTAGGGTTCCCAGAATTGCCACGCAAGCCGGAGCCGGGATAAAGGAATGGGGCAACAAAGAAGAAGAGCAGATTTAGACAGAGGCAGGCATCAGTACAGAAACAAAGTCAATGAAAGAGGTATTTATTTTCTTACTGAATAAACCATGGGGCCTATTCAGCTTGATTTAATTAATGCATAATGAGCTGGTATGTTAGCGTAAATGCCAGCTGTCTGCTTTTAAATATGTTGCTGTTAATCTTTTACAAATAAAACTGATATGTATTCATATTTGGCATAATTAGTAATAATAGTCAATCATTCATCATAATATTCATTCATTCATAATATAATATTCATCATAATATAATCATAATAGTCAATCATTAACATGAGAAAGTCAAAACCAACAACAAACTGAGATAATGTTAACTGGCACCATTTAACCTTGTTTAGGTAACTATTTGATAAGCAACAGCAGAATTTCCATATGCCCTGTTTTTCTGTTTTCAACCAGTTATTGGTTTTGGGCTTTTTAACGAGTTTTGCTGGTAATAGCAAACCTATAGCTAATAGCCTGACTACCTTATCTTTCAAAGATAAAAAGAAAACCCATTAAACTACAATATATACTCAATACTTAATGCTTAAATATAAGCAAATACAATGTGAAAACGACTAAGGTGAGTTAGTTATATGATGTGTTTTTGTATTTAAACTCTGTGGTGCTGACACATTCTGAATTTGCTGCAGCACCTACATGTGACCCAGATGATCCACATGCTGATTTGTGTTGTGATTTCCACGATCACACTTCAAGAAAAAAAAAATCTTTAAAAGTTGCTTACTTGTAAAAAAAAGTGCATTATGCTACCATCAGAGTGCATGGAAAGTGAAAAATAGACAGTTGTTAGGAGGAAATAAAGAGGAGATGCAGTGATTTATCAACAATTTGTTCCCAAACGGATCAGAGTGAGGTTAAACTCAGTCAGTGCTGCTGTAAGAGACGTGCAGGAGAAGTCTGGATGCTGATGATCTGACCTGCAGGGCCTGTGGCGCCCAGATGCACAAGTTGTCACACGAAGAGGGCCCGCCACACCAAAGCGGGTGGGACCAAGCCACAGGAAACAGGAGTAACATGTAATAACATTGTGTCACCCTGACACCCCCAAAAACCTTTTCATGTAGCCTGATGCAGGGCTGGATAGCAGTCGGTTCTGACAATTGCTTTCAAAAGATGTGGCTTTTAAATAATGGGTGATTTACTGTAAATATAAACTCACTGCTGCTTATTAGTTACACCTTGCTAGTACTGGGTTGGACCCCTTTGTGCCTTCAGAGCTGCCTGAACTGTTGATACAAGCAGGATGGATCCATACTTTCGTGTTGTGCACTTTTTAAATCTGACCCTACCACCTGAGCGCTACAGCAGAAATCAAGAGTCATCAGGCCAAGCAGTGTTTTTCTGATCTTTTATTATCCAATTTGATCTGAATCTATCTGAATTGTAACTTCGGTTTTTGTTCTTATGTGACAGAAGTCACCCAGTATGGTCTTCTGCTGCTGTTGCTCATCTGCTTCAAGGTTTTCTTTTTATTGTGTATTCAGCGGTGCTCTTCTGCATACCTTGGTTTTAACAAATGTTCATTTAAGATGCTTTTCCTTTCTTATCAACTCAAATCAATCTGGCCCTCCTGTGACATCAAACCATTTCCAGTGATATTTTTTCTTTTTCAGGTGAAACTCTGTAAACCCTGGAGATGGTTGTGTGGGAAAATCGCAGAAGGTCATCAGTTTCTTAAATACTTGTCTGGCACCAACAACCATGCCACATTTAAAGTCAATTAAATTACCTTTCTTCCACATTCTGATGCATACTTTAAACTTTCAACTATGTCTACATGCTAAATGCTTTGAGTTGCTGCCATCGGCTTATTAGACATTTGCGTTACCAAGCAGTAGAACTGATGTACCTAATAAAGTGGCTGACAAGTATAAGTAAAACCTGCACATCTACTTTCATCTTTTTTTTTTTTTTTACATAAAGAAAGATCACAATGCTACAAATTTGTTTCGGTTGCCTGTTATTACAGACGCTTCCATGAATTTGAGAATAGTTTTTAAACCAAAAAGTATCTTTTTTTTAAAAAAAAAAAGAAAAAGTTAAAATCAGGGATGTTTTTCTGAAAGGGTTTGTCAGGAGTGTCCACTCTTTCCAGTGCTGCATGAGACTTGTTCTCTGTGTATATAAACACACACACACACACACACACACACACACGTACGTGTGTGCTTTTGTTGGGACGAACAGTGTCCATGTAGATGGCTGATTGGTAAGACAACCAAAGAACGGCAGCAAAGCCAGACACAAACCAACGACAGCTCTTATCCAGAATTGAAGATTTTTTTGCTCTTTATGCTAACAGGGTAGTTAGATTACTACAGGAGCAGTATTTTTGTCCTCATCGAACATTTTTGACTGAATCGGAGATTTTGGTTTGTGTCTGCTTCACTTGTTTGAAATTCTCTTTTCTTCAGAATGGTTCACAAGCATACAGAGCTACACACTGATCACAATGGTCACATTAAAGGACAAACACACACAAATACACACAATTCAGTGCTGTGGAGAGATGAATGGATTACAGCTTTGCCAATGACCAGACCAAGAGAAGAGGGAAGGGGGTGAGGAGACATGAGGGCCTATGGATTTGTGAATAAAAACATTTTTGGATGAAGATGAAGACACAACAATGTGGCTTAAACACATGCACTTTTTGGGATGTAGTCATAACCCCAGAGGCAAACAGTGATTGGTCTGTGATGACGTTTACTCATGAGACGAGGGTGGTTTGATTGGTGCAACAATCTTCCATGCAAATCAAGGAGATGGAAGCATTCACGTTTAAAGTGACGATTTTGCCATTTGCTGTCTGGTTTTCTGTGGTTACCCACAGGATTGGGCTAGTGGTTCTGAACTGGGAACCACAGGCTGGTATATCCAAACCATGTTGTCTAGTTTAAAAAACTGCTGAACATCTTAGCATTTCCCTGATCACCAGCAATCAGTCAGTGGTTGGGTTAGGCTTTAGCAACATCCTATTTAAGCCCATATACAGAAATCCAAACACATTATTCTTTTAACCTACTTGTCCCACAGCTTTTCTTTTTACAGGAATTGGCCCATTGGTGTGACAAGATTTATGAATGGTTCATTGATTTCATAGTAATTTCTCCACCTCTTACCTTTAAATCAAACACTTTGCAGTGAACTGGAGCATTATTCAGCAGACATATCCAAAGAATCAAGTAATCTGTATGATGCCCATGGGGCAGTTGGTTGTACAGCCATTTTCCTGCAAGTCTCGTGACATTAAACAAAGTTCATGTAGTGAGGCTGATTTTTCAAAGTTTTGATGGGTATGAACGGAAGAATCCTGTCTTGGTCATTGATTACACAGTATAGTTATTATTATTATTGTAGATGATGATAAATGATCATCATCTGAAAACCAGGCAGCAAATTACAGCACTATGTGTGGTGATAAATACTGTCCAAGTGCTTTACCTGCTCTTCCAGGTAATCCAGGGGGTCCTGTGGCACCTTTAGGGCCTGGCAGAGACAGCCCACCAGGCCCAGGAATTCCAGGGGCACCTTGTAGACCAGGGGCACCAGTTAAGCCTGTGTCTCCTTTAGGGCCGGGAAAACCAGGGCTGCCGGGTAGACCAGTAGGACCTGGGTCTCCCTTGGTACCTTAACACACAGGGGAGAGACAAACTAGAGAATGCTGAGAAAATAATTTTAACTAACCTGCAAAACCAGCAAAAAATCAACAAAAAATACACAGGTGTGAATGTATATGCAGTAGAGGTGGTGGTAATTCACCTGGGAGTCCTGGATTTCCAGCAGGACCCGGACCACCGTAACCTGAAATTCCTAGAGGGAAAAGTAATCAAAATATTTATTTTTGAGTAACACAAAGGAAAACAATTTTGAATATACAGCAAAATTATAGTTTCTGTGACTCACCTGGTTCTCCTTTGACTCCAGCTGGTCCTGGAATCCCATCCCGACCTGCCTGACCTTTGTCTCCTGATGGACCAGGTGGTCCTTGTGGACCAGGCTCTCCTGGTCTACCTGGAGCCCCTGGGAAACCTGGGGCACCGGGCCCACCGTCGAGACCCTTAGGACCGGGGATACCAGGAGGACCTGAGAGGAGAGTAGAAAGAGAAGATCGTTGAACGAGCCTAGCTTTGCTTCAATGAAAAGAAATCCCACTAAAACAAAAACTGATCATGAACATCTCCAATAATTGACAGAGAGTAGCAATCAACAATGAAATCTGAACATAGATGCTGACCTTCTCATAATTTTACATCATTGCATTCTTTATGATTTGATGGGTTGGCCATAACTGACCACTCAAAGAACACAGCACGGGTATATTTTCCTCTATAAAGCCATTCTAGGTAAACCTCCCTTGTACTGCTGTCCTAGTAACAAAAGTTACCAGCTACGCTCCTCTAATTGGTTGCTTTTTGATCTACTGAGATATCTGACAGGTTGATGAAAAAACAGCATTTTTTTAATATACACCTTGAACATGGAATAATTTACAGAAAAACCTCAATTTAAACATGCATCTATCTATTGGTGACTTAAAACTATAATAAGGAATGCAGTGAAGGAGACTTGTGGAAGTTTCTTTTGAGAAGCCACTTAATGTCTTATTGTTTTTATGGTTTTTTTAATGGTGTGTTATGTTGTGGATTTTGTATTTTATGTTGTATTTGTGGCATTTCTGAGCTGTTTTGAGTTGTGTGGATACTACATTGGTCAGGTCTCTCTTTTAAAAGAGCTTACCATCTCAAAGGGAATTCCTGGTAAAATAAAGGTAATAATAGTAAAAAAAATTATAGCAATAAAATTCCTTCTTCACTCTGATATAAAATATGTGCGACTGACCAAAGTCTCTCATCCAAGGCTTGATTTTTCTAGACGCTTGAAACGGTAAAGTGACATACACATGTCTAATTCCTTCTCAGACTAATTGAATTCTCAAAGTTGATTCTTTTTTTTGGTCCAGTGATGGTAAAAACTTGTCACCCTCTCCAGATTTACCAACCAGAACCATTAATTGTGTTTTTATTTCATGCTGTTTTTTCTTATTGTCTTAAACAAACTTGCAATTGTAACTTTAAAAGATAAAATAGTGCACTTACAGTTTAATATCAGCAACTTATTTCAGCTTTTTATTCTTCTTTTCTATATCTGCTGTGAGCAGACTTACCTTGGAATCCTGGGAGTCCGGGGTCACCTTTGTCGCCTGGTCTTCCTGTCACACCTGGGGGACCTGGTAATCCCGGGTTTCCTTTTAGTCCTGGATTTCCTGGGTACCCTGGCACGCCTGGCTCACCCTACAAAAGGTGTAACAAAAACTTTTAATGTGCACCAAAATATTATTTATAATAATAATATTTGCAATTTTTTACCAGAAAATCTAAGTGGTTGCATTATGCACCTTTTGTCCGGTTAGTCCAGGTGGTCCGACGCCAGCAGAACCTGGCTCACCTTTGGATCCTTGGTAACCAGGTGGTCCCGGCTGTCCTGGGGATCCAGGTGCACCTGAGACTCCTGGTACACCTTTCAGCCCTGGTGGTCCTGTGTGTTCATTGAAGGGATAAGTCACAAATAAAGTTTAACAAACGTTAAAAAAAAAAAGAACGTCATTAAGATACAGAATCAGGCATTCTATTCCTTAATAAGGCTAACCAACAGACTAGTGCATCATCGGTTCATGGGCAACCAATATAGGTGTTCACAACTTTGGGCACCACCATCTTGCTTTGAAAGCCAGAGTATGTGAAAGAGGGACTAATAATACAAGGATACAATGTAGACACTATATAGAAAACATACCCTATTTCATTATATTTCATATGTCCTCTACGTGAAATGATAGTTGAAAAATCAAATAAAAATGAGCATCCTGATATATCAAAAAAGATTTTTAATTGTAAATTCAGTAGGAAAATATTTACTGAGGTAATAAATCAAGTGAGAAGCAAGCACAATTTATTAAGACTTCAATTAAATTAAACTTAGCTGCCAAACAAGTCACCCCCTGCTGGCACTTAGAAAGAATGCAGGTTTAAGTCCCGTGCTCTATCGCAAGTTACAACATTTAAACAAGGTGTATATCTGAAGGATATGAATTTGTATAAGCATACTTCAACACACAATCCTGGCCTTTAATCACTAACATCTACAGCAATAAGGACCAAAGTTTTGATAAAAAGCACCTGGAATTCCCATGTCTCCCATTTGGCCTTTAGGTCCTGGAGACCCAAGAACACCTGGACCTCCTGGGCGACCAGGATCTCCTTTAGGACCTGCAAAAAAAAATTAAACAGCATGTTAAAAATCTGTTTGTGTGCATACTTATGTTTAGTATGTACGTAGTAGGGGTGAATTCATACCTGGAGGTCCAGGGCGGCCAGGACTGCCATCTGTTCCTGGAAGTCCAGGGTCACCAGGGAGACCAGTAGCACCTTTTGGACCCGGAAAACCTGTTCCACCTGCAGAAAACCAACATGTGAGATTTAATTCAAACCTTTCACTCTTTGAGGGCAGTGAAAATGTTTTCATCTCTACCTGAAGGTCCAGGCTCTCCTTTTTGTCCCTTTAAGAATGGTGATGGAACACTGGGTCCTGGCGGTCCCTGGAGGCCCATGTCTCCCTTCTCTCCTTTAGCACCAGGACCGCCCGGTCCACCGTCTCTACCTGGAAATCCTGGTTCACCTGTGGAGATGCATCAGGCAGGTCCTTTCATGAGCAGCTGCATATTTTTTATCCAGTTATATCAACAACAGAGGTCAGGATTTATTGGAAAATGAAAAAGATAAATTACTTCATAATTGTTAAAATACATGATGTTCTTTCTCATAGCTTATATACTCAACAAAAATATAAACGCAACACCTTTGTTTCTGCTCCCATTTTTCATGAGATGGACTTAAAGATCTAAAATTCATTCCAGATACACAATATTAC
>VVHJ01034433.1:0-20058 GCA_015107715.1 Tylochromis polylepis
CGTGATCATTGAACAATCAAGCATTTCATTCAAAATAGTCAACAGGGTCGCAAGAAGCGTGTGGAAAAACCAAGGCGCAAAATAACTGCCCATGAACTGAGAAAAGTCAAGCGTGCAGCTGCCAAGATGCCACTTGCCACCAGTTTGGCCATATTTCAGAGCTGCAACATCACTGGAGTGCCCAAAAGCACAAGGTGTGCAATACTCAGAGACATGGCCAAGGTAAGAAAGGCTGAAAGACGACCACCACTGAACAAGACACACAAGCTGAAACGTCAAGACTGGGCCAAGAAATATCTCAAGACTGATTTTTCTAAGGTTTTATGGACTGATGAAATGAGAGTGAGTCTTGATGGGCCAGATGGATGGGCCCGTGGCTGGATTGGTAAAGGGCAGAGAGCTCCAGTCCGACTCAGACGCCAGCAAGGTGGAGGTGGAGTACTGGTTTGGGCTGGTATCATCAAAGATGAGCTTGTGGGGCCTTTTCGGGTTGAGGATGGAGTCAAGCTCAACTCCCAGTCCTACTGCCAGTTTCTGGAAGACACCTTCTTCAAGCAGTGGTACAGGAAGAAGTCTGCATCCTTCAAGAAAAACATGATTTTCATGCAGGACAATGCTCCATCACACGCGTCCAAGTACTCCACAGCGTGGCTGGCAAGAAAGGGTATAAAAGAAGAAAAACTAATGACATGGCCTCCTTGTTCACCTGATCTGAACCCCATTGAGAACCTGTGGTCCATCATCAAATGTGAGATTTACAAGGAGGGAAAACAGTACACCTCTCTGAACAGTGTCTGGGAGGCTGTGGTTGCTGCTGCACGCAATGTTGATGGTGAACAGATCAAAACACTGACAGAATCCATGGATGGAAGCCTTGGAGTGTCCTTGCAAAGAAAGGTGGCTATATTGGTCGCTGATTTGTTTTTGTTTTGTTTTTGAATGTCAGAAATGTATATTTGTGAATGTGGAGATGTTATATTGGTTTCACTGGTAAAAATAAATAATTGAAATGGGTATATATTTGTTTTTTGTTAAGTTGCCTAATACTTATGCACAGTAATAGTCACCTGCACACACAGATATCCCCCTAAAATAGCTAAAACTAAAAACAAACTAAACTACTTCCAAAAACATTCAGCTTTGATATTAATGAGTTTTTTGGGTTCATTGAGAACGTGGTTGTTGTTCAATAATAAAATTATTCCTCAAAAATACAACTTGCCTATTAATTCTGCACTCCCTGTAGTTTGGAGTATATTAATTGGAGATAATCCAGACTAGATGAAATAATTTTTATATTATTCCAGTCGGAACCATCAGTCTCTATTAATATCTTAAATGCATGTCCAGAACCAAATATAACGAAAAAATGTTAATAAACCACATTTGAAATGAACTAAATAGAGGTAACATGTCATAAAATAGCTTTACAATTTAATCATAATTTCTTACACCATGCATAGCAGCATGATATCTGGTTTTATCTACTGTTTACCAAAGGTTTTCTTTATGAATAAACAATTTAAATCATGTCACTGATCCACAGTAATTGAAAGAAATCTAAAATTGGTTCACTAAAATATCTTTACATCCAGTAAAATTCAGAACAATTTTTTTTTTTTTTAAAGAATTTGGTAGAGCTAATGTTTAATTCATTTAATTAAAAAGGCTTTATACTTTTTGTTATATCATGTGTAGTACTTCAACAAACATCTAACGGTTGTATCTTGTACTGTGAGCTTTTAATCACATGATTTTTCTATAGGGGGATAAATGGTAGGAATATGTATCTTATTGTGTATGTGCCATGCCTACATTTTGAGATGTCATATTTGAATGAATTTGGGTGTACAAAGGATGTGATTCATAATTAAGTAAAAACCCTTAATAAGCTTGCCATAGGTGGCCATCACTGAAGTTGCACTGACAGTGGAAACTGTCACATAACCTCCACATCAAAGTATTTATGTAGTATCAGAATATACATGAAAAATATTTAGCTTTAGCCCTACATTGACATATTAAGCTTTACTATTCCAGTCCTTTAGCCAGCTTTGTATGGAATCTAGTATCTAGAAATATAACAACTGCTATAAATCCTGGATTACATGTTTCCAGTTATGTTTTCCTTGTTGGAATCCATGTAAGTGAGACACTGAGATCTTGAGAACATGTACAGGAACAATTTATTTACATAATATATTTGACTTAACCATAACAGTTTCACTGACAGCTTGCCTTTGTAGCAAGCAGATAGTGGCCCAGAAATGTCTACAGGTCCGATCTTACACCAAATCCTGGTCCTTTAGGAGGCTCTGTCAGGGAAGTCAGTCCGCCTGCAGGCTCACAGGAGAATCGGTCGCTCCTATAGAAAAAGAACAAATCTCTTCATCTACAATCAGTTTACATATGACTTTAAAATTATATAAGAATCTATTATGCAAATTTTGCACGTACCTGGGTCCTGGTGGAGGGACTCTGCCTGCCTTAAGCTCATCAATAATATCCTCAATATCCTTTGGTGTAAGGTCCTCCTAGAATAAGAGATGAGAGCAGCATAGCTTTTGGTCATCTGATGGTCCAAGTTTTGATTTTCACATCCTTCAATCTGTAAGAAGACCTATTATATTCTAAAGAGAGGGGAATACTTTAAATCCTATATTTGTAATTAAAAGGAACTTGTGATTTATTCTAAAATAAATAGATAAATACTACATCAATGTAAGATTGACCATGTCAGTCAGTGACTGTATTTCACCCAACAGCAACTTTTCCCAAATTTCAAAATATCTTATTATTGATCTTTAGGACATGCAGGGATTTACTGCACCAATTTATCAATAGTAAGATCTATGAATGTATCGATATGAGCCAATATCAGCCTTGTTCACTAAAATGAGAATACTGACATCTGCAGTGATATTTATAGGCATCAGTGGCTGATATGTATCTGTTGTATCATATCAGTTTTCCCTGACTATAAAGGTTTGTATACAGCATAACAGAAAGCTAATCAACTTTAAAACAGGCAAGTATTTTCGTAATGAAGATTTTTTTTTGGTTTGCCTGAAAGAGGAAACCAAGAAGGGGAAGTAAACAATAAACAGAAAAAAATGAGTACATACACCATCTTCAGCTTATTTTAAACACCAGTATCGGGCCAGAGTTTCATGATCAGCGCATCTCCAGTTTTCCAATCAAATGTTTTTTTTATGGCCACTAACAACTATAGCCAATAATAACTCTGGCTTTAATAGTTAGTAAAGTTCAAACCAGCTCTGACGGATTATTTTTGTTCTAGTCGGCTCTAAAGAGGATACAAGCGTCAAATAGTGCTTTTTTTAATTAATTATATTATTTTATTTAAATTACAGTTACTTTGTGTTATGGCAGAGCTGAAACATAGTGTTAAAAATTACAAATGAATGTAGACTTGTCCAAAACCATTATGGCATTTTTTCAAATCTCACAATGTTACTATGTACAAAGACTGAATCGGGCGGTCTGCTTAATTAATGTTGCCTCTGTGCTGCTCCAAAGCTGATTCTACCTTCATATTTAGAAGCCCCTGAACAACCCGACACAAGTTCAAGCTCTTATTTACAAACCGTGTCATCCTGAGTAAAACTAAATATGTAACTGATGACTGAATAGATCTAATCTCCAAAGGATGTGTGCATTTCTTGAGTGTTAATTATTCACATAAAAAAATGCCAAGCTCAACACAAGGTACTCTTGGTATTAACACATCGTGCCTTTCCTCACTAATGATGATACCTCAGCAAGCTGAGGTGTTGCGGAGGATTCCTCCTTTACAGTCATCTTTACTTTAATTGGGTAATTCATTTAAGCTTGGCTTGCAATAACTAAATTTCCCATGGTAGAATTATTTTCACGTACTAAACCACAAAAGAATCCAAAAAGAAAACTTTTCAGATCACACTTGGTTCAATAAGTTGATATTTGTCCAAACTAAGTTTATAAATAAGACAACACTCGTTTTATAGCTGATTATTTCTCCATTTTTTCCCCTGCTCTTAATTTCCTTTGGAGTCTTGCATGTTGTAGACTGTGTCACACCTGCACTGGCTTCCACATGAGAGGAACACACCAGAAACGGTGCTGAGGACTGAATTCTCTGTACACATTCTTTGTAAAACTTGTTTGAGCTTTAACCTAATTTACTTAAAATGTTCAGTATGGAAGCCATCTGCACAGAGGACTCGAGCACTCACATAATAGTTGTCGTTGATCTGAACCATTGGAGCATTCACACAGGCACCCAGGCATTCCACTTCTATCACAGTGAACATCTTGTCTGGAGTAGTCTCCCCAACTTTGATACCTGTGGAGAACCAAATGGAAAAACACTTTATATTCAGCTAGTCTCATCTGACACTCTACAGATTGTCTTACTAAAACAACAAATATTTTTAACTCATGCATTAAAGCCTGACGTGCCACAGCTGTTAGCCACATATGGGAGTTAAAAAGAAGAGTAAAACTTCACTCTCTGGTTGACTTAAAGAACAAACATTGTCCTCTATTAAATGTAATGTAGGCTCAAGTGTGTTGACAGTTTCCTTGCTTGATTTCAATCTTCTTGTTTGCTGCTACAGCTTGATGTTGTTTGAATACCACTGGCAACTGTATATTTATACATTTGTTCTCAGTCTCTGTTTATCTCAAACATACACAATAAAAAAAGTTTGTTTTCATCTGTTTTCATCTCTTCATTGGTTTCTCAGCATAAAATGAAAAACCATTCTCTTACCGAGTTTGTTTTGGATGGCCTCCACGATGCTGTCTGAGTTGCAGAGCATGCAGGGTGTTGTCGTGCAGACCTGAATGAAGTATTTTCCCACAGGCTTGCGTAGGAACATCGTATAGAACGTTGCTACTTCATATACTCTCATTGGAGGGATTTCCAGCACCTCCGCAACCTGAAATACAAAATTTATATAAAATGTGTTCGCTATCATCAGAAAAGCTTGACAAGCATCACTCTGCTGGAAAACACTAAAAATATGACTGTGCCTTGTTCATGGCAGAAATAGGGAGCCATCCATGTTGCCTTTGGGCCAAATCCAACACGGGGATGGTGGCAGCTTGCTTGTGTCCTTCTGGGTACATTGAAGTGATTGCCTCAATCCTCTACAGTGAACAGAAAAAAATATTTTTCCATGACTGTATTTCCCATTTTTATTTTAACAATAAGGCCAATTTAAACAGTGAAATAGTCCTGATATAATTCATGTGCATCAATTAAATGATACAATAATCGTAGTGTACTGTACAGTAGTAGGTAGGCCATGTATCTTTGAGCTTTTTTTCTACAAAAATACCAGGAAAATACATTGTGTTACTATTGAAACTGTCTGCAGTAAGGTGGAGAGGCAGTTAAATAAATACAAAATTAGTTACAAAATAAAGCTAGAGACATCCTAAGGCAATCAACTTGGGTATTCCTGAAAAACAATTCCTGCTTTCATACAATAACACAAACTTAAATGCACATTACCACCATATCTGCTAGTACTGATAATGAAAACCACATCAGTGCGTCCATAAAAAAATACTGTTCAACACAGATGCAAGGCTCACCTTCTTGTTCTCCTCAGTGAACTCAAAAGGTGTGTCAGGGTTGTTGTCAGGAGTATCTCTGTGCTAAAACAAAATAAGCATAACATTAAAGTAGATTAAAGTTTATTTATAACACACACACACACAGTCGTCTTCAGGATATAATTATCTGCGTATTTATTCAATCTTGTGAAGCTTCTACTGAGGCTGAATTTTTCCTCAACAACTACCACTTTCATGCGTGAGTAACAGATCTGTGAGCAGCAAATAGTATGTGATAAAATATTAACAGTTCATCATGTAAGCCCAGAGGGAAACAGGTGCTACTACCCAACGAGAGACCAGACTCAACACAGACAGCTATTATTTCTGCTTCTGCACACACTGCCCCCTTGTGAGCAGCAAGGCTCTTTTGTGCAATAAAAAAAATGTGTGTCCGGGGGTGAAGGGGGGTTAATGTTTTTTGTTTTGTTTTTTAATTTAAAGCTGCCAAGCAATACATTCCTAATTAATGAAGAGTGTCATAACCATTTTTTTTTAAATCAAGCACAGGTTAAAAACAACTTTACTACCAGGGGACTATGGAACCAAGGAGAGTTTCCACCGCATGAAACTATCACAAGATGTTTTTGTGCGGCTCTAATGGTTCCTCCCTGGATAAATTAAGGTCTTTTGGAAAACAGATACCACTGGGATAAATCCTGCACAAACATAATGCAGAGCTGTGTCTTCAATTAATGGCTGATCTTTTTTTTTTTTTTTGCAATACTTTAAGATTTTCAAGTTAGTAAAGCATGGACAAAAAATCTCCAACCCTCTTCCATACCCAACCACACAGATGTTGATTAAAAACAACAGCAAAAGGACAATACTTGACATTGATTCAATTCAATTCAATTCAATTTTATTTATATAGCGCCAAATCACAACAATAGTCGCCTCAAGGCGCTTAATATTTGTACAGTAGCTCGTACAATAATACAATGTAATAATAATACGTAATAATACGTACATTGACGACAGTAGGTTTATAAATTCTAACCACCTTTATATTTGAGTCTATGCAGAGTCCAATAAAGGAGCTGGTATAGTGTCCATATAGGCTAGGTAAGGCTGCCAAATCTTAACAAAGGTTTAATAGTTGTTTCTGAGAGTGTAGGTGATCTTTTCAAGTGGGACACAACTATTCATCTCTGAGATCCATCTAAAAATAGGCAGTTGGAAGTCGGACTTCCACATAATGGTCATGCACTTTCTAACAACACATAGAGCCAATTCCAGGAACTTCTGTTGGCTTTTTCATAACTGTGTACCAACATTTAAAATCCCCTAATAAACATATTTGAGGATCTAATGGAAAGGGTAGCTCTAAAACTTTTGCCATAATGTTGGAAAAGCCATGCCAGAACGCGCTGACCTTTGTGCCAAACCACGTACTGTGCAGGAACGACCCCTCCTCAATGCCACATCTAAAGCACAGCTTAGATAACTCTGGTTTATATTTATGGGATTTTGGTGGCATAATGTAAGGTTGATGGAGAAAGTTGTAATGGGTCAGCCTGTGTCTGCAATCAATGGTTGCATTTAAACATTTTTGACATTATTCCGACCATCGTTCTGCATCAATTCTTACATGCAAATCGGACTCCCACATCTCCCTTGACCTGTGTAACTCCGGTTTTGGAGCAGCGCCCATTAAGACAGAATACACTTTTGAAATAAGGCAAGGCAAGTTTCCTTATGGGGCAGTTTTTTCAGATCATGGCTGATTATTTTTGAAACAGTTTTAAACAAAGTCTCATGTAAAGAGGATAAATACAGTTTCTAAAAGTTTCATGATTAAAGTTCATGCTTGTGAAAATTTGTTTACACATGTACATAGTAAAGAAAGCCGATATGGTGTTGCTGTTTTTATCCTGTTTTATGAAGCCCATCAGCAAATCTTTTTCTTAACCCTTCTAGAATGTATTAACATGAATAATTCATTTTCCAATAATAGACAAATGTTGCAGAAGTAAGTGAACTTCCTCCCCAGTGTAACTCTAAAAAAATGTTAGTGTGACATAGTAACAGCTAGACTGACTGCATTCAAAAAATAACAATAACAATTAAACTTAGCAGTAATATAGATAGACAATATTACAAATGACTACAAATTGTTGCTGTAATTTACAAAATTTTCCATGAGCTACTGATCTATAGTAACCCACCAAGATGAGCTTACACAATGTATTAAAAAAGCCTGTACAGCATCAGCGTGTACTCTGTTTTTGTCTGTCACCTTGTGCACATTTTGTGCACTAAGGAACAGAAAGTGCCACTCACCACAAAAATGCCACCAGCTCCAGCACGTACAGCAGACTGATGCAGACTCCTGGCCTGCAAAACAGAAGAAAACAGGTAAAATACCTACTGATGTCATGGAATTAAACTGAAAATAATCTCAAATGCCAACATTTCTTACAGTAAACTTGTCACTTACATGCAGTATTTTTGAGTCCATAATATATGTTAAAAATAATTATTCCAATTCATGACTTGCAGGAGTTTATTCTATAAGACCTAAGTTTAAGTTGTATTATATCAGTGGTAACTAAAACCCAAAAATATCAGGTGGTGCAACCAAAAACATGAAGTTTTTATGTAAAACTAGGATCATGTTGAAGTAAACGTTAACTTAATCTATATTTGTGTATGTGTATGACTGTGATATGTAACATTCTGCATAGTGAATACTTTTACTTTAGATAGTTTAAGTACATGGACAGTGACAAATATGTAGTCTAAGGAGCTTGGAAAGAAAAGCGTCTGGTCGCTTTTCTTTCCAAGCTCCTTAGACTACCATGACCTGGATGAATGAGAACCTTCACAGACATACTGACAAATATGTAGTTTTACTACTTTACTAGTAGAAATTTTGCACAGTGTAACTGATATTTAACGGATCTTAAGCTTTCGCAAGCTGTTATTAAACACAAATCTTCAAGATTTTATGTAAATCGTTATTTTATGTAAATCGCAATCAGTGTTATCTGATCCAAGTTTCCAGCTATATTAATATGAGGTGAGTCACATTGCTCTGTTTTGCCATACTGTGAATTTACAGTAGCAATGCAAGCAGCTATATCAGGTGACGTGAAAGCCAACGGCATGTACAAGAGCCTGCTAAAACCCATTCTAGCGCGTATGTTTTCCTTTCACTGCTTATTTGTCCAGCGATCTCCTTTTAAAAGTTTGACAGCAGAAAGCTAATTTAGCTAGCATGCTAGTGTTACCCAACGTCACTTTGCTCAGCGGCCTCCACTACATGCCCTTGTGAAGAGTCATAGCATTTTTTTCTCCAAATTATCGACAACTGCACCCAAACTTTTCCCCAGAACCATAAAAAAAAGCACAACCGTACCGCCTGCGACGCTGCAGAGCGAACAGCAGCAGACAGAAACATCTTGTCGCTTGAAGTTTGGTCCCGGTGTTTTAGGAAATGAACGGGACAACGGTAGCCGACATCAACACAAGCGCGCTCAGGTTCGATTCATACTGTCTGACGCACGACGTGACGTCTGTACGTCTCTGCGCTGAATCGATCCCAGATTCAAGATGGAGCTCAAAGTCAGTTAACGTTGAATGTTTGCGAAAATTTCTAGATTCAAAAAACAAAATTATGCAAATATATAATGAAAATTTTTTTAAATTTAAAATATGATATCAGAATAATAGAGTACACGAAATAAAGATGCAGTAAAAACGGTCAAACAAAATTATACAAAATGCTTCCCAACAAAGTTTTAAGTAATACCTAATATTACTTTAATAAACGTGCTCATTAAAAAGACAACATACTGCAGTAAAAATAATGATATAAATTTAGTGGGATTACATCTCTGAACCTCTTTTTGTTTGCTGTGGTGATGAACAGTCTTCGTATATTCTGACGTACTGAGAGTTGGTAGCCTGTGGAAGAAGCCTGGAGAAGTGGAGGTATGCACTCCAGGGAAAATGAATTATAGTCAGAACACATGTGCGCGAATGAGAGAGAGGGGGGTAAAGTAATGAAGCTGCAAGGAGAGATAGCGAAGGCAGATGAGAGCACAAGAGAGGTGAAGAACCGAGTACAGGCAGGGTGGAACGGGTGGAGATTAGTGTCAGGGGTGATTTGTGACAGCAGGATAGCAGCAAGAGTCAAAGGGAAGATGTAAAAGACTGTAGTGAGACCTGCAGTAATTGAAGACGGTACTTCTAACAAAAAGACAGCAGGCAGAGCTGGAGTTGTCAAGAGTTGAAGATGCTCGTTGGGAGTGACCAGGATTAACAAGATTGGAAATCACTGCATCAGAGGGACAGCTCGGGAAGATTCATGGATGAAGTGAAGCAGGGCAGGCAGAGGGTTGACGTGACATAGGAGGGATAGGGTGAGATGAAGATGATCTGCTGTGGCGACCCCTAAAGGGAGCAGCTGAAAGTAAAAGTGGACGTTATAAAATTGCGAATAATTTGTCTGAGATTAAATTGTTATAACTTATTTTCTAACGAGTATAAAATATTTGTATTATTTCTGTATTTGTTTTTGTTAAAGTTTTTCATATGTGTTTTGTCAGTGGAATTTTTTTTCTTTTCGCTAATGGTATTTTTTAACTGTGCTATTTTTAATAATTGCAAGGTCAGAGAATAAAAGCGAAGCAGGCTGGAAGCAGGGGTTTTACAGTGAGCTTTCCTATAAGAAAATTATTTTTAAAAAGACTTTAAGTTTTATGAAATGTTAGTGTTAAAAGGATTCAGGAGCTGTCTCTCATAGCAGACATACATTGAGGATTGGGCAGGGTTTGTTTGTTTACTCTGAAAGTGAACAATTGTTGCATACATCTCTATTTTTTTCTCTCCTCTTTCACCAAGAGCACCCATTGGCCTCCTCCCTTCAAAACAAATGTTTGCCTGAATCCCCAGCACTCATCCTGCTGGGGGTACACCGCCTCCCTGTCCTCCTCCACCACCCACTTGCTTAGAAACATAATGTGATCAGCAGGCCAGGGATGGCTCATCCAATGAAAAAGTGGGAGTGCTGCACTTCATGAGCTGATTGGCTGCCCTGACTCTAAGCAGACTGAGCCAGAGCCTGCAGATCAGGGATTAGGGGTGGGTCTTTCTGCATGCTGAATTGTGTTGGTTCAGTACAGGCCTTGTAGTGTTCTTACCTCACCCAGGAGGATTCAGACAGACCAGCAGGGACTCAGATTATACCATTTTCTGACTCACTCTCAGATGATATAGGCCTGTCTGCATCTGTACTTCCAAAATGGTTGTTCCTGAGTCTCAGGACAAAATGTACTACCCTCTTAATGACCTGCAGAAGGATGCTCATGTGCCTGACTTTAACTCATATCTGGCAATGTACCAAAAGTCTCTGGAGAATCCAGAAGGTAGGTCAAACTTGTCTGTATTTTTAGTGCAGCGCTTGCAGGGCTCCCTTGCCATTCATCTCTCTTTGAGCCTGTCTACATGCAGTATCTCTTTGTGCTAATTTGCCTTATCTGCATCCCATAACACTGATAAAAAGTATCCTCTGTTTTAGCTTTCTGGAAAGAGGTTGCTGATGAGTTCTTCTGGAAGAAGCCTACAACAGGGCCGATGCTGCAGTACAACTTCGATGTGACGAAAGGGAGCATTTATGTGAAATGCATGGAGGGGGCCAAAACCAACATGTGCTATAATGTCTTGGACAGACATGTGAGGGAGGGAAGCCTTGGTGAAAAGGTTGCCTATTACTGGTAAGCACCAGCATGCCCCCAGAGGAAATAATAGCTCTGATGGGAAACGCTGCCTGGAGTTATGCTAGGTATTCCAGTCAAAAACAACTGCTGTGTCCCCCGTGCTGACCCCAGGACACCAAAACAAACCACAGGCAGCACACATCACTACACCAGTGCTTCTTCTTCCTGTCAGAAGCAGAAGATAACAGTTTACAGATTTTATACAATTTAGGTCCAGCAATTTCTAATTGTTTTTATAATGCAAAAATCTATTCCTATTTGATTAATCAACTACAAAAAGTCTAACTAGAGCAACCAACTTCACTCGATAGACGAACGTACATACATTACATTTTTAAACTTCTTCTAGCTTTAAATTTTAAGCCATTTAAATGATTTTAACTTGCTGTTACGTGCTGATGACCCTGCACTCTTGTCAAATTACAACAAAGCCTCTACTTTATGATGTTTTACAATTATGATGTTTTACCATTATATTATGACAGTTATTATTTGCTCTGTCAACTGTTTAAGCAAACGGGAACGTTGTTCTGCACGCTCAGCAGTGTAAGGGTTCAGTGGAACTTGGCATACTAGAAATCACCTGTAGGAGTGCATTAATGCTGTTTACACTAAAACAAAGCACTTGTATAATATACCTGCTTACGTGTTTGTCATGACAATTTTAGTACACTCTATAAGGAAACTATAACTATTAGCTGTGGTGATATATTACAAGTTATCAATTTCCACATGGTTTGTTTTGAGCAACAGTCAATCACTCATGGGACTTTAGCTCATGCTTTGTCCAAGCATAATTTGCACAACTGTCTACAGTGGTAGAACAACGCAACCCCCCCCCCAAAAAAAAACAAAAACAAAAACAGCAAAAAAGCTGCAAAGATTCCCATTTCAACAAAAGTATTAAACCCTCAAGTAGAAATCAGCGAGTTCAGTAATCAGGAGCTTCATGTTTTAATGCTGTTGTGAAGGAAGTTTAAGTGAGAAATCAAAAATAAACAGATATTAATATAAAAGTAATCTGCTTCTACATTATTTGTATAGATCAGTGTGGATTAAATATGGGAAATTTTGATTATCTCATATTTTTGCAAATGGAATCATATAAATGTTGGAATTAAGGAGGTCCAATGATCGACCCCTGTGGAACACCATGTCTGAATTTGGTTTGCTCTGCTGTACATTTTCCAAAAAATTAATAAAGACCTTGACAACAAATATGCAGGCTATTTCACACAGAGATGAGTTACAACATTTGCTATCACATCTTGAAGTCATTTATCAGTTGCAGAATTTCATCTCTGCGATCATTTATTTCATCATTCCCATTTGGCTTTGTACCATGCTTTCTGCTGCCCCTTCAAGTGTGCCAAATTGTTTTACAAATAACTATCCTGACAAACATCCAAACCTAATATAGACTTAGCAACAACGGGAACAGGTTATCTCTACTGTGAACTCAAAGAACTCACAGGACAACATCATACTGTTGGGGAAAGTGGGAAAGTACTTTTGTGTGCAATTGTTTACCAAAACAGACAAAGAGACCTCTATAGAATCACAGACAGGTTTTGTAATACATTTATACATTTGAAAGTTTCTCTCTTGTGTGATGTCTTATCAGGGAGGGAAACTCACCCGATCATCATAAGGCCATCACCTACAGCCAGCTGCTGAGCCATGTCTGCCGCTGTGCTAATGTGCTGAAGCAAATGGGTGAGAACCTGAGCTTATGGTCATTTAGTCCATGATCAGTCCATAATTATTTAGTCCATGATTATAATACAGAAGTATAGCTTTACACATTTTGCGGATAAAATTAGTTTCACAGATACAGAGTGGTAGTAACTTGTTTTATATGTATATATATTTTTATTAAGGTGTGAAAAAGGGAGACAGAGTGTCTGTCTACCTACCGATGATTCCAGAGCTTGTGTACACGATGTTGGCCTGTGCCAGGATAGGTGCTGTTCACTCTATTGTGGTAAGTACTATTATGACTATGCACCATATTCAACAACTTTACAAAACTCAAAACCTTTTTTTTCCTGTTCAAAAAAGTTTAAATTTAGGTTATTCATCTTTTTTTCAAATTCTTCACAGGATTCGCTTGCAGTGTTCTCTAATATCATATGCGGCATCAGGATGGTGCATTTTTGCAGACTGTCAGGATGTAGGCTGCTGGTTCTTGCTGCTCTGATTTCCACAAGAAAACATCATCTGAACCCGAGCTGTTGCTTCTGTTAGTGCAGACTGCCCTGCTCCAGTAGTTTATCAGCTGTCTTCTACATGAACACAGCACCAGCAGCACCTGCACTTAGTATATAGGTCAGACAGTTGCTGGCTGTTTCCAGTTTGAGAAGGCACTAGAGTCACTGCAATTCTGCAAGCAAGCCAACACTCTTTTAGATATTTAACCTTGCTCTTCCATGCAAAGGTTAGTAGCTCTGCTTAAAATAACTCCAGAATGTGACTTCAAAGTGGGCTCTTTTTATAACTCGCAAAGGCCGGTCTTTGACAGCGTTAGGTATAAGTGACCTTGTCTTTGCTTAGTCATTGCTGTATATCGTCCAACTCTCAGTTTTGATCTGTTTAATTTACTTTAAACAGGAACAACACTTGGCATGGCAACATAACAATCTTTGGGACAGCGCCAGCCTGTTAGATTCTCCTGTGACTTCTAATATTAGTCATGAATGAGCCCGGCATAAAATTCAGTCAAAAAGGATTGGTGCATGGAACCTTGCAGAACAGCCAATGCCAATCATGCAGTGACATTTTGCTGAGTCCAGAATCCTCAGTGACCTGATTCATAATGCTGTCATCAACACTGAAACTTTATGCTCTATGAACCATTAACCTTGTCGAGACATCCAGACAGGCGATACAGTGAATGGCAATCATACAAAAGAGCAGTTAATGTCTGTCTGCGTCGTTATATAAAATTCAGCAAGGTTTCTAAATCTGTAAATGATGATGAGAAGGCGCAGCATACTCCATCATGGTGTAATATCTGAGACATCACAGCTTAGTTTTGGATTTTAGAAGGATTCACACTTCTTACACCTTCCAGCTTCTTACGCCTTAAAAAAACTTGGAAAGGAATATGTTGGCTTCGTACTCAGCAACATCTGCTAGTCTGGCTCAAGGGTACTGACTCAGTTTTAAATTTGTAAATGATATTTTCTAATAATTATGACCTATTTCTCATGTTACTACAAATAACACACACACACACTAAATAAAAAGCATTTAAAGCTGCTATAATTGCTACTTTTCATATATACTGTAGAACCAATAGAAAATAATCACATGAGTCTAGGTTTTCTACTCTGTGGAGCATATCAGCATTTCCTTCCTCTTATCTCAGTATTTTGGTTTTATTGTAAGGAATTTTACGGTTTCCTTTTTACAACAAGTTGCAAAAAAATCTCTCTCAACACCCATCCTTTGCTACCTAGTCAGACCCAAACAGGCAACATATACAGTTATTGAGTCGCTGGCAGGTGATCAAAGTGGAGAATTTGGCAGATCAAGAGCCAGTTATTTCTCTCAAGATTTGGTAGAGATGAAACACGGAGCAACAGTACACACAGCTCCAAATATACGTTAAATGTTAGCTGATTAAACTTAAAAGGCATTAATGTGCCACTTTTGTGTAAAAACCTTATTTACACCTCCCACAAGTGCCTTAAAGTAGTCATTTAGCCAGCTGTTCATTCAGATTATCAAAACAACTTTATTTGGAGGTAAAACCAGGAATTCTTCTTCGTTTGGTCTCCATTTAGGGGTTGCCAAAGTGGATCATCTGCCTCCATGTTTTCTCTCACTACACCCATGGCCCTCCTCTTTGATCTTCCTCTTTTCCTAATGCCTGGCAGCTTCATGTTCAGCATCCTTTTTATCCAGTATATCCTCTATCCCTCCTGTCTTTTTGTCAATGCCTCTGTCTCCAAAGCATATATCATAGCAGGCCTCACTACCATCTTTAAACCTCTTTCACTCTTGCTGCTATCCTTCTGTCACAACTTACCCCTGACACTCGTGTCCATCCAGCCTGTACTCTTTTCTTCACCTCTGTCGTGCTTCGGATGATCCCATCCAAAGCAGCCCAGTTATACTCATCCAGCTTTACTGCATCTACTCCTACGTTCTTTACCTCCTCCTCTCCAGGCTCTCTTTCACCTGCTCCCTATTCTCACTAAAGAAAAAAAACAAGAATTCAAAAGTACTTTCTTTAAACAATCGTGCAAATGCTCCTGAAATGATTGTTTCTGTTATCTAACTTCCTCTGTTTTTCTCTTTGCACGTTCAGTTTGCAGGATTCTCCTGTGAGTCTCTGTGTGAAAGGATTATGGATGCCCAGAGCAGTGTATTGGTGACGGCAGGTAGGTCTTCAGGCAGCCTAGTGTTTGTCCTGTCCCTGGGTTCAGAAGGTGTGGCACAAGGATAAACTGTACATTTTATCCATTTGCGCACATCAAATTGTGATGTAGCTGAGTGGTAGGCACTGTTACAACTCTGAAAGACGATTTTGAGTTCACGCCTCTGCAGGGCTTTTCTATTTGAGTTTTCTCTGTGAGCTGTGATGTGTCAAACAGAATATGTTAGGTTAATGCTGCCATGTTAATCCAAGATATTCTGGTTATATGACGATATACCAAGGAACAAAGACAGCTTTGTTTTTGGTTATAAAACTATGAATCAGCACAACATTGAAAATGATCAAACAAGAACCACTAATCTCTATTCTAAACACTGATTACGTGTGCTGGATGTGTACATTGTTCTTTTATGGTCCTCACTCACACAGTAGCTCCGAAAGTGTCTGTTTAAAACATGTGTGCCAACACATGCCAGCACTACAATGAGATGTTTTGTTTTGCCAGAAGCTGCAAAGATGACTCCCTGCTGTTTGTTTTTACTTCCTCATCATATGTCTCTACCTCTACCTGTTCCTCCCTCTGTCTCCTATCAGACGGTGTTTACAGAGGAGAGAAACTGATCAACCTGAAGCAGATTGCAACCGAGGCTCTGGAGAAGTGCAGGGAAAGGTAGCTCCTGCTTACAAAGCCAACACTTTCCCAAATTTCAGTAACCACCCTTATTTACACTGACTGCAGCTGGTAATGGAAGTCAGCCCCTGGAATATGAGTCACTACACATACATACATACGCACACGCTCACACACAGAGCAATCAGCTGTTATCAGAGAGGTTAAAGAAACATACTGCAAGGCTTTTACATTATGAGGTTGCCGGGCAACATTTAGCACCTTCATCAGGGCAGCCCGAGCTGCTTGTCTGCCATAGCAATGTGAGTATGAGGAATGTTAGCTGAGAGGCAAAGCATGCTGGGAAGGATTATTTTAGGAGTATCTGGGGTTAGGTTAGGGTTTAGGGGTACCTTTTAAGCCATATGTGATAAAACTAATTTTATATCAAATTTTTATGCCAACCCTAACCCCTGTTATAATTACTATCAGCTTAAAATCACAGTATTTATTTTATTTACTTAAGAAAAAGTTACTGATATGGTGATATGAATACAGAGTTGAGAAACATGAGAAAAAAACATAAAGTTCAGGAATGTATGTATGTTTATTCATGTGTATGTGTATGTGGGTCCTGTATCTATGGAGCCCCTGAAATTATTAAACGTAAGCTTTTTTATCTTGTGCACAAAGTATGCATACAAGATTTGTGCTGTTCACAGTGACCTAATATAGGAAAGAACTGTGTTAAGTCTACAAGGAGCAAACAGCAGTAATCACTTCTAAAAATAAACTTTTTCTTGATAAATAACTTGTGCACACATGACAAAATATTTCATCTTATGGGACTTCAGGCGCTCGACCTACAAGAACCAAGACATGACCCAAATCCAGTATTTGTAAATCCTTGGAAAGCAGAACAACTTGCACACACTCAGTATCCATTAGGCAAAGACTTTATGCTTTTACTACCTTTCACTGCTTTTCTTTTTTTCTCTTTTAGAGGGTCATCTAGTGTCACCAAATGCCTCGTCATCAAGCACCATGCACTGAAAACAAAAAGTGGAGGTGCATGCAACAAGCTACAGGTTCGTCAGCTCGAAAAATTATCTTCCTATGTTTTGGTCTTCCGACTGTATTGTCAAAGATTAAAGGTCTAAATTAATTAAATTAAATACAATAATATATTACATTTATCATTTCTAACTGTTGTGCTATGATTCAATGAAGAACTTAAGATACAGTGAAATGCAACACACTCACTCAAAAAATGAAACCACTTTTTGTTTTTGTATATTACTTTATACTAATTTGTACTAATTTAGACCTTTTAAATTGTTAGAATATTGACAAGTAGTCTTAAAGGTTAAGTTTCCTCTGTCTTTTTAATTGGCTTACATAAACATTTTAAATAATATCCAACTGGGGTGCCTCAAAGTAAAAACACAATGTGACAAACACATATTTGTCACATTGTGAAACAATTCTATATTTAAATACATATTTATGTCTTTATTTGAATAACTGCAGGGGGAAAAATATATTTCAGAACCAAAAAATGGTTCTGTCTTATTTTTCCAAATATTTAGCCTTTATCTCCTCAGGGCATTCTAAATTAGAGTTAAAATTGGCATGTTGCACTCCTGCTGGTGTGCTTGGCAAGCAACTGTAATTATCCAGTTGATGAGTTTGATTTGTTCCCTCCTACTGTGGTGCATTCAGACCCCCTGGGACTCACAGTGTGATGTTTGGTGGGATGAGGCCATGAGAGACTCCTCTGAGGAGTGTGAGCCCGAGTGGCTGGATGCAGAGGACCCACTCTTTGTCCTCTACACCAGTGGCTCCACCGGCAAACCCAAGGTGAGGCAGACGCTCACATGCAGGCGAGTTTTTTTCCACAAACACAGCAAGAGACATGAGGGAAATCTTATCTTTTACACAAATCGCAGCATCTATTTACTACTATGATAAGCCTGTAATAACTTTAACCAGGCCAGCATTTACATAATCTGCCATGAAATAGTGAGAATTAATGGTTTTCTGTTGCTGAGAGGCACAAATGTAATCCTTGAAAGTTATCCACAAGCTCCACTGTTGCATTTGTGTATTGTATTTGGGTGTGTTGTTATAGAAAACACAGAATTTATGGATTTTTCTTTTACACAGACATGTTTCTTTCACTCAAGACATAAACATAACTTTAAAATGTTATAGTTTGCCTTGTAGGCACTTGTTTTTTATTCCAAACAGGAATTCATTTCCCCACTATGAGAGCATGTAAACAGAACTTGACTAATATGCACACAGAAACACACCTCCATACACGTCTCTTCTGCCAGCATTAACAGATCCCTTATTTTTGATGTCTTCTGTCTCCTTGTTGACCTATTTTTTGCTCACTTGACACAGGGTGTTCTCCACACTGTTGCTGGATATCTGCTCTACACATCAATGACCTTCAAGTACGTTTTTGATCATCACCACAATGATGTGTACTGGTGCACGGCCGACATTGGCTGGATCACCGGACACTCCTACATCACCTACGGTCCACTTGCAAACGGTGCTACGAGCGTCCTTGTGAGTGAAATCAGCAAGGTATCACATTTATAGAATATTTAAGCAAAAGATGGAAAACCAAACCTCTGTGTGCATGTGTCTGCATGTTTTTGCAGTTTGAAGGTATCCCTGTCCACCCGCATGTTGGCCGGTTCTGGGAGGTAATTGAAAAGTACAAAGTGACCAAGTTTTATACAGCTCCTACAGCCATCCGCCTGCTGATGAAGTATGGACATGAGCCACTACAGAAGTATGTGGACACATCATCTGCTGCAGCTCAGTTAAATAAATAATTACAAACAAGGTTAGCTGCAAGATAATTTGGTCTTTGCCCGGTAACACTTTAAAGCCACAGTTTGACCGGGGAGGTGGTGCGGTTGATGTGGTGCCTCTCTTGATTTGGAAAGACCTCCATCAACTTGCTCACTTCTTATATAACAAATTGCTTAGTGTGTTTTAGAGCTATGACCTAATGTGGGAATAATTGAAACCTCTTCTTATAAGCTACAGGACAAAAACAGAAGACACTGAGTGTTTAAGTAGATTTTTTTTCTCTGAAAAAACAAACAAACAAATGGTTTATTTTAACCAAATATTAAACTAGGCAAATCTGACTTGAGTATTATGACAGAAACTTTAAGGGCTTTAATGTGACTATTGATAGACTGTCATATTTGTACTTAAATATTTGTCCAAGCACTTAGTTAAAGCTAAGTGTCATGAGCTGTGTGCAGGCAGGCAGGATGAAGGACCCAAAATGCAGGACTCAGAAACAGGGAGTAACTTAGGGCGCAGCTTTATTGCTGGACAAACCTTTTACAAAAATAAGCTTCACAAAAACAAACCAAAACCTGAACATGGAAACTAGGAACTAAACTGGACTCAAGAACTAGAAACTAAGGAACACAAACTAGGAACCCGGAGGAAAAACACACAGCAAAACGAGGGTATGACACGACACAGACCAAAGAAAAAGGCAGGGAACGGGAGACAGGAGGGAAACACAGCTAGGACCAATTGGGCAGGGGACGAGGGAAGCAAAACAGAATACATTGACATAAGACTCTGACCTTGAAAATAAAACAGGAAACACGCAACAGAGGGAACACAGAGACGTGGGACCAGGGCAGGCACAGAGACACAGACTAGACACAGAA
>VVHJ01034437.1:0-13754 GCA_015107715.1 Tylochromis polylepis
TGTTTTAGCTGTTTGGTGGTTGTTGAAATAGTTTTGTGAGGTTTAACCTGAGATTCTGGAGTTTCTGGCAAAATACATTTATATTTAAAAATCGATTCAGGATTTAATGAAGCGTTATTCAAGCTAAAATTGATTTGAATCGGAAAATCGATTATTGAAACCCACCCCTATTTTTCTTTATGGGGAAATGGTAGGCTATATAACACAGGAAAGAGAACCATGTTATTCCCCAATGTGCTTCCCTGACTTTTATGTTAGGTACCTGCTGGTTAACAGGTTCAGACTTTCCATCAGATGGTTTTACTATGCTGTTCACCTCTGCTACTTAAGATAGGTTGCTGCTGAAGGCAACAGGATGGCAACTTCTGCATAGCTGCTGAGAAGATCCTTTTAAAAGAACTTGAAGTACAGTGACATATTTTCAACTGCACACCATTTTTCACCAAGACAAACTAGGTTTAAAAAATGATCACTATATTATTAGAGAATAAAATCTTTAAACCATCTGCTGTTCTGCAGAGCAATGTGCTGTAATAACTGAAACAGCTTAGACAAGCAAACACTGCAATCAATCATAGCTGTGCACTACCTTAGAGCCAATCAGAGGAGCCTCTGGTACCCAAACGAGCATATGCATATGTACTGTAACAGCTGGACGAGATGCACTTATTTATGCTCACCTCTCTCTGCTTGGTCTCTGGGCACTCAGAGTGCAAGGTGAGCGTAGCCCCCTCGATGTTGCGTGGCATTGGGGTGGACCCTGGATTTATTGTGAACTGGATCTGGTCGGGAGAAATTGTGTGGTGCACATAACCCTGTGACATCCCATCTGGGTCAGTCATGAAGGTCAGAGATCCCTCCTCCTCATCTCCATCGCCCTCTCCCTCTGTTAGGAAGGTGACTCCATCTTCATCCCCTCCACAGTGACCCTCCTCTTCTCCCTCCTCATCCAGTCGTATTGGGTCCCGCTCAATGAGGACCGTGGTGCGATCATACACCCGACCAGAGGATGATGAAGGTTCAGCAATTAGGTCACCGTCTTTGCCAAAGTGGATCTTGTCATCTTCTTCGTCATCCCGCTCCAGCTGATCCACGTCCACCTCAAAGTACATAGGCGCCTCCGTATGAGGGCCATTCTCGCTCATGGTCTCTGATGCCTCTCCTTCCTTGGCAAGAAGGACTGCACTCTCACACGTTAATGTTTCAACCTGAAAAAGAAAGCAGCTATTTCACTTAGGTTCTTAGGTTGTGTAGCTCAGCTAAATTATTACAAATTTTAATTGGAAAAAACCAAAACAGAATACTGTTGAGCAGAAACTCATAGTTTCTCGTAGACGAGCCCTCTATAAAGACTGAATATATTTATCAGCGTTTAGTGATTCAGGAGCAGATCCGACTAGGGTTGCCCAGTTAAACTATATCATCTGTCAATATGTGGCCCTACACTGACAGACAAATAACTAGACAGAGCCACAGCTATGTGTGCTATTGGCAGAATAGGTTTTTGACTACATTAAATGTCCATTTAAACACGTTCGCCTCCTAATGTAGCGGACCTGCGTGTGTCAGTCAAAAGCAGCTATTTTTTTTCCTTCAACACAGAAGACTGAAATCGCTGCAAGTAGTCGCTTACTAAGAGACATCAACCCTGTTCACAGAAACTATAGCTACATATCGAGATCTGGAACTTTCTCACTCCAGTGACAGAAGTCATGAGATAGCTGGTGCGTAAACCTAGCTACTCGGTGACTTCTAATCAATCAATCAATACTCATCAGGCTACCTCTAAAGCAAAACGTTAAATGCAACGTATGAGAGCTGTCACTTCACACCAACGATGTCAGTTAACTTTTACATGGCTGCGCACACAACCCAGCGCAGTTTCCAAACATAAGCGTGACCTTATAGGCACTCAGTGGCTGCAAGGTTAACCCTTTGGCTGACTAAACAATATCGTTCACACAACTTAATATCACAGTACTGAGGTTGTTAGCTTTATACTGCTAGCATTCTGGTGGATATCTGATCTCATATCATGATTACATCGTCTCCAGCCTGATACGTCGCTGGTTAGCTGCTGTAAATTAATCGTAGGCTGCTTATTTTGCATCTGCCGTTACGTATCTTTAGTGTTTTTCTCTTTAGCTCATGAGCCAGAGAAAGGTAAATGGGCGCTAGTTAGCCACAGGCTAGGTAAGTCAGCTGCCACTTATTTCTCTACACATGCATCGCTTCGCTGGATAGCAACACTTTAGCTCACTGCTAAGCTAAGGGGCTAACGATAAACGTTTACTGTCGATATTACTTATCTTTCCTGAAAAAATGGTCAGTTTCATTTTGCCCGGTGATAAAGTGGCAAACTGAGGTTTAACTGGATCGACTAGAAGGAAATGACATTAAGATAAATTTACCTCTGAATTTTAATCCTTATTCCGATGCTTTGGATGTTGACCACTTTCTTCCTATCCCCTCCCTAGGATACCATACGTCACAGGCTCGCTATGCTCACAGCCATTCGTGATGAATTATGGGAAATAATATATACCTAACGCTAAATAACAACATTAAAGGCAAAGTATATGAACGAGTCCATAAGATGATTGTAGGAGAGGGGTTTCTCGTTTATATTTAGTGTTAATTTATTTTAGCAAATAATACAATTTTGATTTTAAAAAAAGCACTAGCAACACAACTTGTTTCCAGCCATTTTATATATAAAAACAATACACTTTTGAGATCAGAGACATGAAAATACAAATTGTTCTTTTTAAATAAAATATACATAATTAAAAATTGTTAGGCTTCTACATATGCTCAGTGATATACAATAAATTCTGCATCAATTGATCACAAACTTGGTTTTGAAATAAAGTAATTAGAAATAAGGAACATCACTGACAGTAATAACTCTACATAGTTATACAAAGAGGAATCTGGGACCATAACAATTCATTACAGTTATTTCAAATACTGGACGTTTACGTTTTTTAGTGTTCAGCTTCAGCAACAAGGACAAGCCGTCCATCTAGGAGGAGCTTTGGGTCAGGAAGTGCTGAAAGAACTCCTGAGTCTTCCTCTTCTCTGCAAAATCCTGCTTCGCAGGTGACCTCAGGAGCAAGGAGGCAAAAATGGTGGCTATACATAAAGAAAATATATTATTCATATTACACAGTAAAGTGAAATCATACATAAAACATAGTGTCGGTAGGTAATAATTTTTTGACATTTCAAGGAATGTGACACAGAAAACGACATGAAATGTAATAAACCAGTGGTTTCAAATAGTTAAATTTCTTTTAACTGAAGGTCATTTTGCTGCTATACTTTAGTTCACATTCAACCTTTATTTGGTAGAATAGATTAGTACAAGGACATCTTTACAGAAATCCCCAGCTTTACACTGAGCAACAAAAAGTCAAAAAGTAAAGTCAAACTGTTGCCTAAAGCACAAAGTAAGGTAGTAATAACACATTTATGAACCAAAGGAACCACTTGCTTCATTTTCTTACCCAGGATGCTGATATCTAATCGATTGCTAGCAGAATTCTTCAGAAGCTCACGGAGAAAGGCAGCTAAATAGTTGAACACATTTTTATGGCACTGAGGTAGCATGGAAATAACCTAGACACAAAACACAAGACTTAACTTTTAGAATTTAATATATATAGGATTAGTAGAAATGGGTGACTAACTCGCTTCTCTTTTTTTCCCCTTACTTGCTCACACTGGCTCGCACTGGTGCAGCATTCAAGGCAGCGTTGGTAAAATGAGTAGGGAACCACAGGCTCTGGGAGGGCATCTAGGAACAGAAGCAAGGCCTCTGCTACCGAGTGATTACTACCCGCTGCAGGTCAAGAGTAGCAGGGTCAAGGTTGCAAATTTTAAGCAAACTGTACATATTACATAAAAGTACATAAATTATACAAAAAAACCAAAACAGTATTACATTCTAAGAGTCATTCAAAAGAACACGTTTGCAATTACATGGATTAAACAGCAATACAGAATATCTGAAAAATTTCTTTTTTTTCCTTGCATTTCCTCAGTAGGGCAGTATATAGTTTCTGTAATAAGCTATGGTCATCTAAGTCCCAACTTTCAGCTCTAATGTAACTACATTTAAATCCTGGTTGTTGAGTATTCCAGGGCTGCTAAAACCCACATGTCCATCCAATATAGATTTAATGCTCTTAAGATAAAATAAAACATATGTACCGACTGTGCTCTGTGACTTCTTCAAATATTCTATAAGGATAAACAATATTTTTCTGTTCACTTTATTATAGTTTTGGAAGGATACGGAGGGAATCTGGCATCCCTGTGTCAAGGCAAGCCCTTATTTCAGCAAATTCACTCCGGAGTCCAGGTTGCTGAAATATATCTTCCTGCAAACAGAGGACAATACATTCAGACTCGTTCTCTCCTTATACAGCACTGATTCCCTTCAGCTAAAGAAATTACTTGAAGCACAGTGGATACTGCAGCAGAATAAATTCATTGCAAAGATCTTCATTCAGTCTATTTATCCTTAATAGTAAAAAAGCTGGCAGGAGGCCAAGTGTAGTGCAATTCACATGAAGTGGACACTATAAAACTAAGTAGAAGCATAGTATTGTTTGATTTCATTACAACACTGTTACATCACCATCAATTTTTCTGACCTGTTTGACTGCATTGCGAAATAAGTGATCCACCATCATCCAAAGTTCTTTAGGAATGTCAAGAGGCTTTTCAGTGTTTGCTGCATTCTCATTTATAGGCAACTCTGCCTGATATTGAGAAGGAAAAAAACAGAAAAAAAAAACCAGAATGAAAGGCAGTTTAGTTAAAGTAAGCTTAATTAGTCTCAAATCCTAAAAACTACTATAATGAAGCCTCTGAGGCAATAATGAATACAATAGAGGTATTTCAAGTGAGCACTAACCAGTTGAAGGAGGGTCTCTTGTGGAATGTCTTGAATGGGCTCCCTCAGGTGACATAGCGCATGGATAGACGTGCCATAGCAGCTTGGCAGGTAGTTTCCCGTCACAGAGATAAAATAGTCCTTGCCCCGCTCTAGATGGAGCACCAGGATGTCTTCAATCTCCTGCTTGCCAGAGTTAAGCTCAGGTGCTGTTGTGCGGTTTACAAAAACCTCAAGGTCAATGTCCACAGAACCACCTAGATATTTAGAGGGAAGCGCAAATTAAAGGGAAGGCTGCTCCAGTCAGTTGTTATGTTATACTGTGGTCATAACAAGCAATTATGGCGTAGTACTCTTTGAGGATTTCAAAAACACGATGATAAGCATAATATGTGATGACAGTTCAAAGGAGTCTGCCACTGTAAATCAAAGTCGGTCTCTTTCTATATGACCAGGCTAATGGATTGATGTTTGATTAAAGTTAAATCTGTTGGTCCTACACAACGATGACATGCTACTCACCCTGAGCAATAAAGCCTTTGGGGGGGTTGGCTGTGAGCCAGGGCTTGCTGTATGTGAACTCATTCGGCTTTGGAATAAACTCAAACTGACACGGGACCTGCCCGTCATTCAAGAGGCTCAACGTCTCTGCCTGGTGCTGCATGAACTTCACGTCCTTGAAGTGGAACTGAGAAAAAAAAGAAAGAAAAAAAAAAAAGGCAGATTTATGAGGCACGATAAAAAAAAAGGTTTTCCCTTCAGATCATGTGAAGCTATTGTATCCTTTGAATGTCTGCATTAAGTTCAGCGCTCAGGAAGAATACGCTCATTCATTATTTTTATTATTATGTATTTTAATTTAATGTCAGGAAGAATCGAAAAGTGAAACTTTACCTCTCGCTTGGACAAGGTTACAGATGGAATACATTCATTCTCCATTTTGTCTATATCACGTACAATTTCTTCAAAGGTCTTCTTATAGTCCTCACTATTTATCCTCTTGATCTGTAGAATGAAGTAAGAAGCAAAGAAACAAAGCATACTTATAAAAAAAACGTTACAAAAAAGTAAAATAAATAAATAAATGAGAGCTCTTCAGCTGAATCATTTACCTCAGTGATGAGCAGGGAGCTGACAGGTTTGTGGTCACTGGTCTTCAGAGTCATGTGACTCTGGTAATGCTGTTGCTTTATGTTCTTTCCTCTCCACAGGATACGATCACACCACGCAGGGACACGACATTTTTCACTAAATGCAAAATAGATTGCAAACATTAGTTCTCAAGTGTCTATTTTATTACAAAGCAATAAAACAATGAAGGCAGGAATTATCTCTGTCTCACTGAGTATTTATCAATTATCAAAATGAATGACACGATCCCTGCAGGGAGATTCTCTTGTGAGGTGTTAATATTACACAACAAAGCTCACAGTTCAGGGCCACATCCGTAACGCATGCTTACTGAGAATAGTGGAATCGGATGGCTAAACTGATTTATAAAGGCCACTGATGCAAATGAGATGTTGTAGTTTTTTCCTTACATTGCCCAAGTAAATTCTTAGGCAATGTAGCTCTTGTACATACACTCACTGGCCACTTTATTGGGTATACATATTCAACTGCTTGTTAATGAAAATATCCATTCAGCCAATTACATGACAGCAACTCAATACATTTAGGCATGTACAAGTTTAAAACAAGCATCAGATTACGGAAAAAAGGGTTACTTACGTGACTTTAAACAATGTTCAGAATTTTCTGAAATATTCAAAACAGCCTTTCTGGCACCAGTGACCATGCTATGTTCAAACCTCACAACCTACCTGAGTATTATTGCTAACCATGCCCATCCCTTTATGACCACAGTCTACCCATCTTCCTATGGCTGCTTCCAGCAGAATAGTGCGTGTAACAAAGAATAACGCTCTGTCACTGCATTCAAATGGCCTCTACAGTCACCAGATCTAAATTCAGTAAAGCACCTTTGTGATGTGGTGGAACTAATTTGCATCACTGATGTGCAGCCTACAAATCTGCAATTGTGTGAAGCTATCATGTCAATATGCATCAGAATCTGTGAGGAATGTTTCCAGCACCTTGTTGAAACAATTAAAGCACTTCTGAAGAAAAAAAACAAACACATGACACTAGCAAGGTGTACCTAATAAAGTAGCTGTGAGTGTATTCACCAAGTGAAGAAAAAAAAAATAAAAGCACTATTTTATTAAAAAACAAAACAGAAAAAACCTTTAAACACAGCAGAGCTTTCTTAACAGTTGGTCAAAAATCACTCTGCATCGTCTTTGCAATACTGCAGTCATTAACCCTAAGCCTGCCATTTCTATTATAATGCTACCATGGTATTCACTTGTGGCTATCCTTTAGCAAATACTATGGACAAAAAACAGAGTTAAGCAGCTCTGAATAGAGAGATAATTGTTTGCAGGCTAGGAAGCGCCAAACATTTAACAATTGATGAGACAGAAATGTCTCAACAGAGACGGAAAAGAAATGTGGGCTGACCTGAATCACTGGTGTGTCACAAAAAATGTGATGATAACACAAGCACCTATAGTGTTGGAACTACAATGATACTATGTCTGCTATGTCTTTCTGTTATCAGCTAACATTTTGCTACGGACACTGACATGGAATGGCTTACAATGCCTCCATGTGAGATTACCTTGTATCCCAATTGTCAGACCCAGTGTCATATTTGTAGGTGGGCTGGAAATCAATCTCCCCCTCCTCAAATCCCACAAACACAGCCTCCTCGTCGATCTGCCGCTTGAGCTGATGACCACACTCAATGGGTAAATATCACAGCAAACACAAACACATTTGAATACAAAACACATTAGGAAACCATAATTAATATTACCTGATCAAAACTGTGCAGCGTTTCAAAGTCCTTCTTGCTGATAAGATCCTTCACGTGATCAACGTCAAGGTCACTAATTCTGTAGTTGAGGTCCCCGATCCATAAAATAACACTGATTCAGAAACAGAACACACATACAAATCAAATAGTTGTAAATACGAGAAACTTGATTTGTATGAACAGTTTCAGCAAAATGTTTTAGGTTTAAAGGACTGTGTGACACATTCTCAAGTTAGGTTGCCAAACTCTGGATTCGGATTAGTGGCACAATAACTATGTAAACATTCCAACAGAAATCTTTAAATTTGATTCACAATTTAAATTTAAAAATAACGGCTACTTACTCATGCTTCATGATAGTGACTGGCGCCTGGGCAGGGTCAAGTTGGCGAAACTGGAGACGACTGCAAATATCCTTATAGTCCTGATTACGTCTCTCATATTCCTCAACATGAGCAGCTAGGTGGGAATTGACCACGCAGATATCAGAGTTGTGGAAGCGAAAACGGATTGCCACAGCACCCTTGTTTCCCTGTGAATCAGTAATTGATTGGAATGGAAAGAAAACACTCAAACACTTCTGCAAACACTGTAAAATAAAATAACTGAATGTTTTATTTACTATGATTTTAGTCATCTGCTACATAATAAGGCAATATTATGCAAACAATTTCATACTTGGCATGGTTTGGATAGTTCTTGCTGAAATTCATAAACTAGTGTCCCATTACTGCAGGAAAGGATGGAGCGACCTTACATAGCTCTACCCCCCGCCCACCGGTCCCATCTGCTCTACTCTGCAGGGACTGCTAAGTAAGCACGGTCGCATATGAGCCAAGAATAACCTTTCCTGCACCAGTGCATGAGAAATAAAGTTGAAGCTACTGTACGAAGTGCTTCATGGATGAATAAGCACTGATGTGAATAGTTCACAGGAAGCAGAGATGCCTTTTCATCATCACAGGAGACTGCTTGTGCTTAAAACTGCCTTATTTATTGCCATTTGCCAAAAGTTTTTATGGCTGTGGACAGACACCATCATAGCAGAAGCCCAATTTTTTTTTCTTTCGTCCTTTCAATTTTCATGAAAATGCTAATACTCAACACTTCCTGTTTATATGTATATTATGAGGAAAATGATTTCAACGTGGAACTCAAAACAATGCTATTGACATACTCTAAAACAGAAGGGCAGAATGGGTACAAGGACACACACCCAAGCAGTCTGCAGAATATTTGGCAATTTATGCAATACAACCAGCCTGTACTGCTTCCTACATCATTTCTTGCTAAATATAAATGCTAATATAATTGTGGAATATGTCAACTTATCTGGGTGGGGGAAATCCCTCAATGATATCAGGGTAAAATGAATTTTTCCTGCTGCTGCTTGCATAGCTTGGCTGATAAGCCTACATGGTCACCTGACAGTAAGCCCAAACCAACAAAATATAGGATTATTTGGGATCCATAAAGAATGTTTTTCCCTGTGCCAGGTCCCTAGCCCACAAAACGTTGAGAACCCCTGACCTAAAGCTACTGACTCTATAAGGTTTCTTTCTAAAAAATTATTTCCAATTCCATCCAGTCACTTCTCAGATTCAGGGTCATGGTGGGGCTGGAGCCTATCACCGCTACCATAGAGTAAGAGGTGGGGTACACCCTGGACAGGTCGTCAGCACTCACATTAAAACCTATAGGCAATTTAGAATCATCAATTAACCTAACCCTGACTAAATACATCACTTTTGACTGTGGGAGTACCCTGGAGAGAACCCACACATGCATGGGGAGCACATGCATACACCACATAGAAAGGCCCTGGCCAGATGCTGGATTTGAACCCATGAACTACTTACTGTGAGGCAACAGTGTTAACCACCACACAACCGTACTTAATTTAAAGATATTTTTTTAAAAAGACTAGAAAGAGATGGACATGAGTAAGCAGCTATCTGTTTTCCTACTCCTGTTGTCAGACAGTACAGACATCAATTTAATGACTTTGCACGAATAAAAGAGCTTTGAAATACTGTCCTTACCATCCTTCCCATGATGCCAGTGCCCACAGTCTCAGCCTCCACATCTGAGATGAATTCTGCATGCTCCTTCTTCACAAAGAAGATCAACATAATGCCCACCAGGCGTACCAACTTCACCTGCAGAAACAGATCAACAGCATACAAATGATTTAATGCAGTTAAATGAAAACATTTTTGATGATAAACTGGAACTCAAGAGATGGTGTAGCCACAAGACACGATCAGACATGCTTTAGTGCAGTTTCTGTTGCTTATGTCAGCACTTTATTTGTCAACCTCAACTACTAGGAACAGTAAAACAGAAGCGAAGAAACATCTCAGAATAAGAGACAGTTGTGTATGAGGTGCGCAAAGTACTTCATAATAGCTTTAACTTATGTAAGAGTTAAAGCTATTTCACATTAAAAAAATAATGTGGAAATATTCATTTTTCATCTTGCTAAGCTATTCAGTGTCAGAAACAGAGCAGCCAAGTGTGCTTTAGTCAGAGAAATCACAGTGGATGGAAGAAAAAAACAACAACAACAACAACAACAAATTGACAGGATGGTGACTTGGCACATATCATGTAAATGTTAAGAACATTTGAATAAACCAACCAGGCCTATAAAAAGAGGAAGATAATGTGCTGGTCAACACTCTGAGAATGAGGAAGCACACAAAAGTGAAGACAGAGGGCAAGAAAAAGAGGCAGATCAAAAAAGTAACCCAAAACGCGAGGTCCGACTAAGCTTATTAAAGCAACAGGGATATAATAACTGTTATCAGAAATAAACTGAGTAAAAATCCATGTAATGAGATGGTATGATAATTATTATGACCACAGAACGTTGGTGCTAGAAGTTCTTGAAACTGTAACGCATGCACTGTATCAGTTTCGAGAATCTATATGACTGTCGCCTATGTAGGAGAAAACCAAACATGCACTCTTAAATGAAGAACAGTGGCGTGAATCGTGATATTCACAAGTCCGCTTAAATATCAACTAATAGCGATGAACTACAAGATGTGAGGGAGAAAAAAAAAAATCCTTACTAAGGCATACTTGGCATCTGGATGCAATGCCTCAGACACAGCTTTTGTCCACTCCTGTTCCTTGGGGGTGTCATTGAAGAAGAAAGCCTCTTTGCTGAGGTCAAGCTCCTGAAAACTGCAAAAAAGGACAAATGGTAAAACTTTAAGGGTTTGATTTCCACTTCACCCAGAAGCGCTATGGTACTGAACTAACTTTTTGGCTCCTTAACACCAAGGCAGTAAACTGAAACATAGGCCGGATTAGCGGATACACAGTGCAGAAATCAGTGAGCGGGCATCTTCAGCACTTAAAACTGGCTCAACGGCTGCATGCATCTGTCAGAGGTTTGAGGAGTAAATGTCTGTCTTTGTAATAGGATTAAGCGGAGCAGTGCACAGCTATTCCTCCGCAAGGGAATGTGACTTACCCCACGCAGTACATGTCAGGGGGCTCGAGAGTGCAGCTCAGCCAAGGACGGAGGCTTTCCTTTGGTGCCTGTCCATTCACATTGTATGTGCCAAGAAAAAAGCTGAAAAAAGGATGAAAAGTGACCACAAAACAAAGGAATAAAATTATAGCTTTGATGGGCTCCCTCCTTTGCCCCTCCCCCCCTCAGTGGTTTCCACTTTAGGAGGCTGAAATGGTGAAACACTAATGTCAGTCTATATCAAGCTGATGCCCTGCTGCTTCATTGTAGCAGTAACTCATTTCTAAATATTTTTACTTTTTTGTATGTTTAAGAGCACAACTGCACTTTTGCAGAAGTAACATTTATTAAAATGAATGGGAGAAAATAAAAATATCTAAAACTAAAGAAACTGCTTTCAAAGGTAAACCAACAAATACTGGATGAGTCCTACATATAATCCTCTACCATTAGCAGATAGATAGTGTTACTATCTATAAACAAATGGATCAATGACCTAGTTTTCAATCTTAATAAAAAAAAACGTTTGTAAATACTTCATAAAGAATATGCACATAAACAAAATCATTAAGATGAATAGAGCTGCACCACTTTCTGACTCTCGGCTACCACTTGCTAAGCTGCTGGCCAATAGGGAGGCAGTGCTGTGGAGAAAAACGAAATTGGAAACAAAGAAAATGCACTGAAATCGAAACACAGTGCTGAAACAGAAGAAAACAAAAAAACAAAACACAAAAGAGAAATCCTCATTTCCTGTATTTAAATATTAAATATTATACAAAGTTGGTGCATAAAATGTATAAAGACAAACACATAAACATCTTGTGATCACTGAGCAGCCTTACTGCAACTTAAACGTAATGCTGACGGTAACATGCCGTGAGAAATTGTGAGAGGGTCAAGCCCTTGCCATTTACATCCCCATTGAGATTTATTCTACAGGTCCAGCTCAAAAAAAGGCAACTTCCTTCCATTCAATGTGCCACGTCTCTGACCTTCAGGCGGCTGCTGTTTTCCAAATGCTCTTTCACAGGAGCAGCATGGGGCTTTTTATTTTGTGCTGACTGCCATTGAACCTTAAAACACTTTCTGCTTTAACAGCCCGAGCCTCAGCTAACCAGAAAAACACTGAAACTATATTTACACAAAAGGGGCTTGGACTGCTGCTTTTCAAAGCTTTTATTCATAACAGTCATATCAGCATGGATTTTTTCACCAGTGTCACAACTATACAGTGTAAAATGAGACAAAAGCAGACAAATGCAACTGTGCAACCACGATACTAAAGGTCTGCTTTTTTTAATTAAAAGGCACAACTCAAGCTTACTTCATGTTAATCATATATATATATTTTTTTTATAAATATGCCCAAAATTACATATTTATATACAGATTTAGCATAGATCCACATACACGTGAAAGGGTAACTCACTCATGTTTATCATATTTAAGATTCCTTCCATTATGGTTATATTTATTTTCAGAGTGCACTTTATTTTTTAATATGTCATTTAAAATACAAAACAAAACAAATAAATTGTCTTTTCCTTTCATGAACAATAATTTTTGCAGTAGATATGAAAAGAGAACCTGCAACCTTAGCTGCAGTGTGTTCTTGCATTTCAAGACAGCATCTGAGACAGTGCTGCTTAATTTAGTACGCGGCAAGACAAACCCACAGATGTTGACTCATGCTTTTTACATAACACTTCTATCATCAAAACTGTGCTAACAGTTACACTGTGGGCACAGAGTGTTCACACATACACCATCTTTTCCACAGATTTTACAAACCGTTTTCGATTTTCAAACTGTTTGAAACTTGGGAGTATGTGTGTCCCCCCTCCCCCACCACTTTTAAAGCTTTCAGTGCAGAGTTTAAAAACGAACTACTATAATATACATGGTGTCAGGCTTAAAGTGACTGTTTTTACTGTTTTAGGCTAAGAAGAACAAGCAGGAAAAGATCACGTCACTTCTCTTTAGATTGGACTACTCCACCCAGAATACCACGACTTTATCATCATCATCAAGGAAGCATTTTTTTTGTTACCCTTTTAAAATATTGATGCTTATGCAATATTTAGGAGTATCAAGATCACCAACATCTATGTGCTTCTATCAATTAGCCAAACACACTTTTAATCAGGGCCACACTGGCACAAAAAGCAATAAACAGCAACATACCTGTAATTTTCCAAGAAAGTGTACAGTTCCTCTTTTTTCAGCAGCTCACACTTGATAAGGTTGTCACGCAGGCCAAACTGTGGCATGGCCAGTATGTGAGCTTTGTTTGATGGGGTGTGGCTGGAGGATCGCACCAGGTCATCCCGGTCCTCTCGACTGGAGATGCCCAGGCTGCACACCAGAGACGAGATGACGCATGTGATTTGGGATGGAAAAATTGAGTCACACGGGGTTGCTTCTATTTTCTTTTTCTTTTTTTTTCTTTTTTTTCGGGGGGGGGGGGGGGGGCGCGGCGGCTT
>VVHJ01034443.1:7620-19819 GCA_015107715.1 Tylochromis polylepis
CCCGCCCGCGCTCCCCCCTCCGCCCCCACATCCTGCTTCCCGGCCCGGATCGAACACGCACACCTGTTTGGAGGTGGAGGAGGAGGTGATGCCGCCCGTGATGTACAGTTTCCCACTCAGGACAGTTCCCTCATGGCCATACTTGTTGACAGGGTACGGGTCCACGAACTCCCAGCGGTCCTCTGTGATGTCGTATCGTTCCGTGGAGTAGAAGGTCTCATCTCGCGTGCGGCCCGCCACGGCATAAATAAACTTTCCAATGACGCCCACGGCAAATTCTGACCTGCAAACGACAAACAAACAACTCAGAAGACGGTCGGCGAGGAAATTGGCTTTTCAAGCTGCAGCCATGACCTCGGGCTCCTCTAACCTGGGCACAGACATGTCCGCCATGCGTAGCCACGAGTTCTGCCGAGGGTCGTAGCGGTACACTTTAGAGGAGGCGTGAAATTCACCGTCGGGCCCCAGCTCCTCTCCGCCCAGCAGGAAGGCGAAGTTGTTGACGATAGCCAGGCAGTCGGGTCGCAGCGGCACCTGAGGTCCCTCCAGCTCCCACCACACCTGAGTCACACCAGCACATTTTAACCAGTTAGATCCGAACACACTCCTTCCCAGGATTACAGGCTTAACGAGGCAACCCGGAAATATTCGCCCCAACAGCCAATATGACGAGGAGCGCTCAGAAAAGGAAGCTGCTCCAGTCTGTGTGCAAGACACTGAACCCCAAGTTGCTCTCTGATGCATTCATAGAAATGTGTTAGACAGAAAGCACTTGGGTAGAAAAAGCATAAAAAAGGTGCCTGAATGAATGGATGAATTGACCACGTTGTAGAAACCACGTGCTCAGGTAGAAAAGCACTACGCAAGAACCGGTCCATGTTTTTTTAATATTACAGTTTTAATATCTTTGTCCATGTCTGATTGATCAGAAGCTGTAAACCCGCCTCTTTCATGTGAATGCACTCATAGTCTGACCACCCAGCCTGACCGCTGACGGTCGTGCAAGTGCAGCCAGATAAAGAAGAGATATCCTGGATATATCAAACCTGCTTTACAGTACAGGCCTCAGATCTGTTACTGCTAATAACCAACTAGGATCAGCATCATTGTGTCACTGCACTGGCTTTGTGCACACATGGAGTAAATTTCCATCGAAGTAAACGAGCGGTTACCTTTGGACGCTGCAGCAGGAGGATCTTGCTGTTGACCATACTGTGGCCAATCATTCCCCTGAAAACGGCCGTCTGTGGGCGGACGGAGCGGATGCGGTTGGAGCGCGTCTCCACCAGAGGCTGCTGGTTGACATCATGAAAGTAGCTGAGAGCCTGATCGACCTCCTGCCGCAGCTGCCTGGAGTAACGGTAGAACTCCGACGTCTTCACCTGAGTGAAGGAAAATGTCAGAAAGCTGCAAATTACGGGGCTGGCTGTAGGCTTAATGTTGCTACGTTAACCTGCGTTGAGCCTCAGAATCAAACAACTTGCCACCAAAACTCCAAAAGACGAAGGCGGCCAGCCCCATTTGCATCTGTCAGAAAGCAGCACTCACCTTCTCGAAGATGTTGGCCGGGGTCATGAGGCAGAAGCGGATGGACTGCACGATGGTGTCCGTGTGCCTCCAGCGCCGCCGGTCGTGCCGCAGCCACGCCTGCACTGCTTCGTACAGCTCGATTTCTGGGAAACGACTCAGAGCGTCGCTGTTCAAGTACGCCTGGATCAGACAAAGAGCAGCAGAGAAGGTTCAACAACCGATCCAGCCGTTTTCCGTTGACACTTTTAAATATTCTCCCCAAATTTAAGCCCCCCATTCAGATAGAAACTTCTACAAACACTACAGAGCCGACAAGGGCTCATTACACAGCAACTAGAGAAAACAGTGGAGATGAGAAAATGTAATAAAACAAGAAAAAAAAAAGGAGGCACCTCTGGAGCATTTTCCAACAAAAATAATACTCCCAGAAAAGTAAGTCCATCCAACCAGAGACCTGTATCATGTGCCTGAGTCTTTGACCTGCAGACAACTGTGTGCAGACTCTATAAATCTCCGTCTCTGCAGGTCTAAACCTAAGATTACATGTAAGCTTTAAATTTACATTCCATCAAATGTCACT
The DNA here is from genome assembly GCA_015107715.1 of Tylochromis polylepis. Lineage (NCBI taxonomy): Eukaryota > Metazoa > Chordata > Actinopteri > Cichliformes > Cichlidae > Tylochromis > Tylochromis polylepis. The sequence continues at coordinate 9,731 of VVHJ01034443.1, forward strand.
GAGCAGCTGTTCCATCTCAAAATAATCATCTTCCTCTCCCCATCAGGGAGAACTTATCCAACGTTAACTTTTTATTCTCCACATACAGAAAGGCTGTGATCACAGCTGCACAGGAACAGTCTGCGTTTGCTGATACTTGCAGAGCTGGGTGAAATGTGCTGTTTGAGATTAACTACCACTTCATAAGAATTAACTCAGTGTATGTTTCCACCTCCTTATTAGAGCTGGCTACGTGGCTTTACTGACATCTGCACGAATGAACATAACAGGAATGAGAAGGTTAAAAAAAGGACTTAAACAGGACCGTGGGGGACTTTACTTTGGATTAGTCTGATTTTGAGGGTGAGCTTTAACCACCATGAAACAGCTAAACTCGCTCGTTGATATTTACCAACAGCTGCTGCGTAAAATAAATTTTATGAGTACCGAGAACAACAAATGTGCCCTTAATTTGCTCATCAATTTTTCCTGAACCCCCTGGGAAACATTTCTCTTGCATTCTGGGCTATTTGTACCTCACTAATGTATTTGCATTTTCTTCTTTAAAACATGCACCTGCAAGTCAGACACAGCCCAAAGAGCTTTGAAAACCTGAAGTGTCAAAACTGCAATCCAGATTCACAATAGAACGCGCTCCTATTAAAGGTGTGAGGACGCCTGCGCAGGAGCGGAGATTATGGAACGTATAATCACATTTTCAGATGAGTTTTTTAAATCAGAAAGAAGTGAAAGAGAGTTTAGTTTGGTTCCAAATATATAAATATAAAGATTCTGTGCTTTTTAAAGGATAAAAACTGCAATAAATGTGATGACAGCAAACTGTATCTGGAAAATTCAGGCACAGACTTCATCACATTTTTTAAATGCTTGTTTCATAATCCCACATCCCTGAAGAACCAAACCTGCAAACAAGCTGCTTTTGACCCATTAATATAAAAAGCTTTAAATGTGTCTGATGTATTGAGCTGTCAGTTCAGCTGTCCTTTTATTTCCCAAATTAAAAAAAAGCAACAGTGATTTGAAGATTTAAGCTGCTTCAGCTGCTCTTAAAAGTAGTTCGATGTCTGGAGGTTCTGTGAGGAAGCCATGATGACAAACTTTCTCTCAACTCAGACACACACACACACACACACACTTTAGAACAAACTACTCTGGCTTAACATGAGCAGAGTCTGTAGAAACCGCTCTCTCTTTGTCAAACTGACTTTAAACTGTCGCTTTAACAACCATTTCTCAGCACTTCATAAAAAAGAAAAGGGATGGAGCATATTACATATAAGCATGTTTTGTGTTTATAGTATAAAAACTGTGTGCCAGTTTAATCAAACCTGCAGTCTCTCAAGGCTGAGGTAGGACAGAAAGTCAGGTCGGCTCATGAGGGGGACAAAGTTTTCGAGCAGGAAGTTGTCGAGCTGCTCCTGGACGCCCTCCACGCCCACGCTGAAGTCTTCCAGGAGGCGCATGACCTCGGCGCAGTTCTCTAGGCAAATCTTAGCCAGCAGGAAGGAGCAGCAGAACTCCACCGCCTCCGTCAGCTGGACGTACATGGCCGCCTGCGGGAACAGGAAGACGTGTTCTTATATCAACTGTGGATTAAATTTTGACGGAGCTCCATTTAACGGTGTGCGTGTTACCTGCAGGATCTCCTGCACCGTGGGCATGCTGAGCTCCAGCGAGCCGTAGTACATGAAGCGGAGAATGTGGCCGAACCCAGCAGCCGTCAGCCCCTTCATGTGGATCTTGTCCTGGTCTCGCTCCCTCATGTCTGCCGTGAACATGACCCGGAAGTAGTCGCTCTGGGTGGCCAGCAGCGCCTTGTGGGCCTGAAAGTGGGAGGAGCAAACCAAAGAAGAAGCATTAACACATCAGACAGCACACTAACATTCATCAGGGTTTTCTAGTTGGGTCTTTTTGTCTTATCTTTTTATACCAAAATTCAAGAGGACAGATTTGACATATAACTGAATCCTTTTGTGTTGACAAAGAACTGCAGCTCACTAAACAACAAGAGCAGGACTCTTGGACCAGAAAGGCTAAACCTAAAGTTAATTGACCGTTGCGTGACACGTGCTTCAGTTGTGTACCTGGAAGTGGTGCTCCTCTATCAATAGCGTGACGTCCAGCAGCAGGCGCTCCTCGTACAGCGCCCTGAAGCCCGACGACACGCTCCCATCGTGCACCTGAGACAGGTACACCTCCACATCCGCCCCCGACATAACACACCTGAGCGAGAAGAGACGCGTGAATAAGGAGAAAAGGATGAACTGTGAGGACAAAACAACCACACAAAAATGAACTGAACACACACAGAGAAGTGAGGTCGCTCCAAGGATAAAAAGGTGCTGAAAAACAGTAAGCGAGGAGCTGGAAGATCATTTAAAGGGATGTTAAAAAGCTTTGCACTTCAGCCGCCGCATCCCGAAAAGCTGTTACTGCAACACAGCTGATGGAGAAGAAAGAAAACCCTTCACACGAGACATGCTCACTCGCACAACTCAAGAATATAAACACACAGAGACTCACATGTGCTCACCGAGAACGTAAACACACACGCAGCACACTCACCTCTGATTGGCCACGGGCATGTCAGAGGGGGTTGTCCGAGCCAATCAGAGGACAGTGCCCCTTGTGTCCAGCAGATGCTAACAAAGTCCCTTTTCTGAGCGTCAATCACCTGGACGACAAAGCCAACACAACCGCCACATTAAAGCATGAACTCCTGTAAACTTTCACCAGAAATGTGTGGACAAACATTTGTGATTCTCAATCAAAAATCATCCGTATACTTTTAGTCTCAACAGTTTAGTGTTCATATAGTGCAACACGATAAACTCGGTGTGGTTACTCATCATGAGATTCAAAAAATATAAATAAAAGTTGGTTTGAGGTATAGTGATGGTCGGATTTAAAGATGATTCCAGTTTATTACAGCCTGCATTTTGTTTTGACTTGTTTTTTTTGGGGGGGGGGTAAATCTTGGAAATTATCCACCCCGGGAACAGGTTGGTATCCAAATCAGAACTTCTTAAATTGTATTTAGGATTCTGTTGATTAACTGCTGATTATCCTTCAAGATTTTGCCATCAGACTCTGATAACATCATGACAATCAATCAATCGTGGTAAGAGAGAGACATGTGGAAACCTGCCAGGCTGCACCTCCAGCTGGTGGCGTCATGAGCTCTTTAAACCCACAGCTAACGGCCGCTACGTTAACAATTCGTTTAACCGGCTGACCAGCAAGAGCATCAACTTTTAAAGGTCTAGTTGACTAGTGATGCACATCATGCTAGTTTCTACTTCCTCTACTCTCAGTTTCACTACGTGTGCACCTCCTCACACACAGAACAGGAGAAGGCAACGCGTCTTGCTACTCCAAGAGAAATCCCTCCAAACTGATGCCGCTTTCCTTTTAGCTTCCGTGCTACGTCAGCTCTCCTGCTGCTGACGCGCGGCGAAATAAAACGATACCCCGATGTAGCTTTTGGGTCATGATAGGTCAGAATTTCAGTCCAAATATGAGATTGTGGGGGGGTTTTTTTTCCTCCCGTATTTGAAGATACAGATGGTAAAAGTTCAGACTCTGGTGTCAGATAAAAAGTGATTGTTTTCAAGAGATGAAACCAAAATAACCTCCAAATTTAAAACCACCCAGACTGTAATAAACTGGAATTCAACAACCAAAATAAAAAGAAAACTAAAGGTTACTTTTGTAGGAGTGAGATGAAAACTATGGGTGACAGGAATAACAGCGTATGGGAAAGAAAGGTGGGAAATAACCCATCAAATCAGTAATTTTACTTTCATTACTGGTGACTTAAGTTTGGTATTTCAGTTAACTGCAAGTATTTTTTCGTCATCTGTACTGTAACTTCTATGATTTCTAAAGCCACAAAAATCATCTAAACGCTACACAATAGAATCACTGGTCTCAAAGCTAAATTTAAGGATCCAGGACTTTAACCCTCGCCCCCCCCCCCCAATCGCATCCTAAAACTCAGCGGGCTGAGATGAGGCAGATGGTCTGGCCGAGGGCAGAGCGGAGATAAAAAAAAAAAAAAAAGTATATTTATGAAGGAGTTCTGGGTGTTTGTGTTTGACGTACCTTTTGGAGCCCGGGCGAACAATCACAGGCTTCGACGGCTGAGCGCTAAGGGGCCGCTCGCATTTCCTGTGTTTGTGCTTCCCTGGTTCTGAGAGGAGAGACAGAAAAAGACGCTTTCAGAGGGAAAGGAGGTTTAGATGAAGAGGAAGACACGAGAATACCCATCAAACAGTCCACGGTGCGTTCAGAGGCTTGTAAATCACAGCTCTGGAGCACAGAAGAGCTGTAAAACACACATCCTCGGCAGTTTACATGAATATTTAATTTACCGGCTCTTTGGCAATCGTTTCACCTGTGACAATATGAATGAAAATCCAACGTTAAAGCGACAAGTAACGAACAAATACTTTGGAACAGAGAGCATGCTCGTGTGAGAGGTATTTTTAGCACACCGAGGACATACTTAATTTCAATGCCATCTTCCCAACATGCTCTCTAAGTTTAGTCTTATGTGTGCCCGTGTGTCCCAGTTTGTGATGTTTTCATTGTGAAGATTGAGATTTTAATTATAGCAATGCTTTTGTGAAAATGCCAAATATCTTCCAAGAACTGAGGATCATGCTAAGCTACTCTAGTGGAGCTAGAAATTTGTGTAAAAGCTTAATTGTTAATGAAAGTTGCGGCTTAATGACTTTGTTTAAGCTCGTTTGGTACTATAACTGATTAATCCTTTCAGCACTGCTTTCAGTGAAAACGGGACGTGTTCGGCAGAAAGCAGCTCACTGATCTATCCACGTTTTCGTCTCTCTCACCCGGTGACTGACCTCACCTGGGTCTCCCTCCAGGTGAAAAAGAAAACATCCGCACACCTTTCACAAAAATAAGCCTCCCGCTAACACGTTCAATCTGCACCAGCACGCGGTTTAAACTGCCCTCGGTTTCCGTGTTTACACGGAACAGCAGCGGGGGGACAGCGTGCTCCGAGCCGTGGCTGGAGCTCCAAAACAAAGGCTAACGTTGGCGGATAACGGTCCCCACACTCGGCTGTACTGTCGGAACATGGCGGCGGACATTTGTGGGAGATAAAGGAGGAAACTGTAGCAAAGTGAGCGGATATTTCGCTCCGTGTTCGGCTAAACTCGCTGTCACGACTCCGAGCTGGAGCTCCAGGGGCTCCGACAGCTGCTCGGACCGGCGGAGCCGCTTTAGCTTAGCCTAAATCTAGCCGTCTCACCTCGGCGGTGCGAATCTCCACAACCCCTCTTCGACCAGCCAGCTCTGGCTCCGTCGGACATCAGTTGCGAGTTCGATTCCGAGATCAAGAAAGCGGGTGGCAGCGGTGCACTGCCATGTTGGCATCAGTGTCCATCTGCCAGGCGAACAGACCCCCCACACGGAGCTAATTTAAACGGGTAAAAAGCCACAGCGGACCACAGGCTCTGCGGACGCCATTTTCTGCACCGGCGTCATTTCCCTTTTGGGCGGAACTGAAGGGCGTAGTGCGGCGCTGCATCGAAGATCGTGTATGTATCAAGAGGACTCACTCCAACGAGAAGGAAAAACAATCCTAAACATACTCGATTTACGATGATGGCTAACTTACTCAAACCAACCACGAAGAGAAAAGAACCACAAAGGACGTCAAATGATTTTTTTAAATGCTAAACAGCCCCAAAGTCATTGACAACACCTACGCTACACACTTTCACAATAATAATGCGCTCACATAAATGTAGAAATGTCTTGGTCAGTCCTCAAGCATCCAGGTAAAGAATTGCCAGAAAGTTCACTTTGTTCATCTGGACGTCGTGTTTTCACTCATCCGAGTGACTTCTTCGGACTAAGCCGACTGCGGGGTTCCCTGATCTTATAAACAGTGCATCTGCATAAGGACTGAAACTTGGTGTCAGTTTCGTCATCGTTACTATGCAAATTGTGACTACCGTTGATCAGTGACCATGAGCACCATTCACACAGAGTGGGGAATCAAGTCTGTGAATGGCTTTAATCACAGCACACTTTTGTCTTGTCACACAGGAATGTGTAGATACGCGTGCACAGAATAGTTCAAAATGGAGAGCTCTGTGCGAGTTCAGAGCACCCCTAAAAATCCCTAATTTAATGCTACTGATAATAGCATATTTTAGTATTATTTTCTGGAATTGTCTTCACATGTTATATTTTCCTAACATGTCTATTTACAGTACAGGATAGAATTAAATGTTCACTATCATGATGTGACTGTGCGCTCACACAGAGGCTGGTTTGTCATTAATCGCTTAAATAAGACTTTGTTGTTGTGGCAGAAAGAAGATGCAGAGCTAATTTAATGACACAAATCGGTGATGCAGGTTTGAAACACACTTTAACTAAAAGGGAGAGAGCAGGATGAAGACAGCAGAGGGAGAGAGCGAGCAAAAACAAACAGGTAAGAGTGGACATGTGTTCAAATTCACCCAAAATCAAAAAGCTCCATTTTTATACACTGATGATGATTTCCCATAACTAAGCAGTGTGCTGCACTGTTATCAATTATGGATCCCCAACCTGCTCTTATAATAATTATTAAAGGAATATATTTTTGTTATTTTCTAGTTTCTAGTTGAGTGAGGAGGATGGAGAGAGGGACAGAGAGGTTGTACAAGAACAGGATGAATGAGGGAGCAAATAGTGAAGTTAGCTGAAAAACAAAAGTCATTTTTCACGGAGTAGTTTTTCATGTATTTCATGGAGGCTTTGGGTGCTTTCCAGCAGGACACTTAAAAAAATGCCAATGGACATTCTAAACAGAGCATATTGATATGAATGGTATGTTACAGGATTCACACTGTGTCACTCTAAACATGGCTGAATGGGATGGCTGCCACTACACTGATGTGACAGACTACAAATCACTCGTGAAATCTGGGTACATGATCCTCTGTGCTGAGTCTGCATAACAAAGGGAGGGATTGTATGAATTCTTTCAAACAACCCTGTTAGCAGCTTGCTTCGTGTACAGGTCCATGGAGTGGGAGGGTGATTTTCCAGTGTCTGCACTGAATAATGCTACTTTAAGCGCTTGATGACGTGGTGAACTGCCTCCATGTGATTAACAGACTGAAGTAATGTTGTGCATGTTTCTCATCTGATCTGCTTTGCCACAAATAGTTTAACTTCTTTAATGACTGAGCCTTTGCCTCGGGTTTAATAACTAAAGGCTCCACCCTAAAACGGGTGGATCAGATCGAAGTCTCTGATTATTCATTCTGAATTATTCTTAGACACTACAATAGGTCATCCAACCAATTAGGTTGCTTTTGAAGGTAACATTGTAACGTGTATTCAACTGAATTGAGGTTTGCAAATATGAAAAGGGCTGATTACATTTGAAACAGCATATTTTGTTAATATTAATTACAAGGCACCGTATGCATGACATTATGATCAGAAGCTGAGCCCCCCCCATCCTAGAATCGCCCCTGCTCTGTACCTTCCTGAAAAAATGAAAAGTTACCATCGCAACACGATTTCGCTTTTCTAATGATAAAAAACATGAAAAACAAAACTTTAATGCAAGTTTGAATGGATGCAAAACGACCACAAAGATGCTCAAAATTACCTACAAGGGTCCTTTTACTTTCGCCCCGGACGTACCGGAGGGTGGTGGTGGGGTCATTAAGTGTACCTAGTTTTAATGTTTTCACAGCCTAAATAATGAGTAAATTATATTTGAACCATAATTGCTATATCCTAACTTTTACTCGTCAGACATGTTTCCCAAAATCGAGTTTTATGGCTTTTATTTGTTTTAACTGAACTGAACTACCATAAAATAATAGTAATCCGATGCTCAGGTAGACCAAACCGCCAGAACTACAAAAAGTTAATCAGATGACGTAACTAAATCGCGACGGACCCGTCACATGGATGAACATCTACTTCTTTATTTCTTTAAAAGAGGAATATAAATTTGGGACGCATGTCCGTTTCCCCGATGAGCAGCTGTTAATGGGATACGAGCAGCAGCAGCGTGCGGTTATTAAACTGGTTTTAATTTACAGCAGAAACTGAGAACCGCTCCGGTTGTTGCATCAGCCCTCGAGAAAGGACCCAGCTACACTTTTACTTGGGCGAATCGGTAAAGTTCAAAATTATACCTAAAACTTATCGCTAAAAAACCCCCATACCGCACATCTGGTTCTAAAGCTGTAATAAATGCTTCCAGCCTTCCAGGAAGTCAAATTTATTTTGGCTGAAAACAGTTTTTAGGCCAGGAGGAGTGCCGGTTTAATCGATTGATCAGGCATTCGGCCGGACCTCCTTATTCATTCCCTTTTCTTTCAAGATGGCGGGCGACGAGTCAGGCACAACGCTCGGTCAGCCTCACCTGGCCAAACAGGACCTCAGTTCTCTGGTAAGTGTCTGTTTATCGTGTTTTACAGCAGTGTGCTTTTACGTTGGCGGCTGTCGGTGGCCCGTTGTTTCGGTAAAGCGGTCACAGAAAGCCGAGAGAATAGTAACGGATACCGGTGCTGCGCCACCCGGCACATGACGCAAGGGCCCAGGCTGGGCGGAAAGCTCAGACTCGTTGCACTTCCAGCAAGAATTACAGTCTTATTTCAGCCACATTTTAACACGATTCACACGTTTAAAGACTCAATAAAGACTTAAACTTGATATTAATAGTTATCAGCGTTATTGAAGCCTGTTTATCCCGGGTTAATTTTAGAGTTAGCTCCATCTTTGTTAGAATCTAGAAAACGGCTCTTAACGTTTTGTCCGGAATAAAAACACCCTTATAAGCTTAAATCCTTCTTGTTAGTCCAAGACGTGAAAAGAAACTATACACTCAACTTGTGAAGCACTCATTCAAACTCATTGGATTTACATTGTTATAGCTCATATTCTCACCTTTATATAAATGAAACACTAGTACCAAATGCGGGTCAAAGACACGACTTTCAGCGTGTTTTTCGAGTGTTTATACTAAATAACATTGATCTTTATTCAACATAAGTCCTTGTTAGTTGCGGCTTACGAGATGAGAACAACACAAAGTGTAGTGCTGCATGTGTCCTACAAGGGAAAAGACACCTTATTGTTTAACTGTAATCAGGGCCTGTGCCATTAAAATAGTCCTGATTAGTGCTCTTCGTACATCGTAGTCACTATCAAACTTTGATGGGTAACACAGTTACCACCTGAAACTTTGCTTCTTTAGACACTTCTACAATGACTGCTTTGATAATGTTGGAAAAGTAGAGTACCTGAGGGATTGTTGCTGTTTTGTGTTGCTTTATGAGAACAGTCCCGGGTGGTTTTGTTTCCTGCCTGTGAGCTGCTGCCCCTCTTTGTTCTCTGGGATTAAACACGCCGCTCGCTCTGATGCAGTCAGTCCTGGCATGACGAGTCTTTAACCTGCGTTGTTCTCTTTGGCAGGACGTGTCGACTTTGACGCCACTCTCTCCTGAGATCATCAGCAGACAGGCCACCATCAATATCGGTATGGAAGACGGCTGATCGGATTCGATGTCTCTGCAGAGTTTGATAAACGTTTTGACCGCCGTCTTCTTCTCTCTTAGGCACCATCGGTCATGTGGCCCACGGAAAGTCCACAGTAGTGAAAGCCATTTCTGGCGTGCACACCGTCAGGTTCAAGAATGAGCTGGAGAGGAACATCACCATCAAGCTCGGATATGCCAATGCTAAGGTAAGGGAGTGAATTTTCTCAGATGTTTTTATTATTTTTGCCTCTGATTTTCAGATGTGCACGTCCTGTGTTTGAGATGAAAGAGCAGCGGAAGTTCGTATGAACAGAGTTTACTCTTTCAAACATGAGCTGTGCCATCTACATTTGCATTAAATGGCTGTGATAAGAGGAAGCCTGTAAGAAAGCTGATTGTGGGTTCCAGTTTTTCCAGGTTGGGAGTGATTAAAGCCATTTATCACAAAGTCTAACCCTATCATTAAAAGAACTGCTTTGTTTTACCCAATCAAGATGATGACATTTTGTAAAAAAAAAAAAAAAAAAAAAAAAAATTTTTTTTTTTTTAAAACCCTGTT
>VVHJ01034444.1:0-19262 GCA_015107715.1 Tylochromis polylepis
AGAGACGCAGACATAACATGACCTTAACATAAGATACGCAGACATGAAACACACGAGGGCAAGGGAGACTAAAACACAGGGGTAAAGACACACGGGGAATCTAATAAACAATTAATTTAAATGGCAACCTGGACATGGAAATAACTTAGAGAACCTAATAACTAAAACATAACCATAAACAACAATATACAAGTATAAACTCAAAACGCTGGGTCAAAAGACCCAGGATCATGACAATATTAGATAAAGAGAAAAAAAGATTCTGAAAAAGCAAGAAAGGGAAGTCATGAATAGATCCTACCATGGAAAAGGATAAATCATTAAATGCATCAATTCTTTTCAGTTCAGTTACTCTCCCCACTCAGATTAAAATAAAACAGTTTTAAGGGGCAACCAGAGGAGTATGAAGAAAGAAAGAAATACTTGATTTTAATATTGTCTTGTGTTTGTATTATGATCATTTACAATAGCCATTATTTTTCAACACATTACATTATTTTTTAACCTACAAGTAGCTGACTGGGATAATGTATAACCTCAGATGTGTTTATATGTGCTGTTGAGATATTTTCAATCATAAAATATTTTTCCTACTACGAACATCTCAATGACTTCACAGCAGCTGGCCCATTGGCGATGAAGAGTTGTGCTGAAAATATGCGTGTTTTCTAACATTATGAAGTTTCATTTTATTGTAATTTTTTTTTTACTTTTTCACTGATGTTTGTGCCTTTGTGTGTTGTGATGTTTTGCAGTGACCTTGCTACAGGCCAAAATGTGTTGGTCAAACAGCAAATTTGTTCTTCTTGGCTAACAAACACAACAACAGCAAGATTTACTGCTGCAGATAGGTTGATGCTGATAATTAAATCCCATAAAAATCACACCTATTTTCCTTACAGACATATATTTGCTTTAATTTTGGTTTAAATAGAAACATGGAGGGATAAAGAGATGAAAAAAAAAAACCACCCTGACTACGGTGATGGTGACTATTGTATAAATAAACATGTGTTTATGCATAAAAATGATTGAAACCCACAATTAAATGCATTTTAGAATTTCTGTCACCGATAACAGAAACCATACATGCAACACAATTAAAATTAGTATTCCTGTATGAAACATAATGATGTCATTGGTCATTTTAACTGAGGGTTAAAGAAACTACACAGTACACCCGTACAGATACAGAACTTTAGTCAGTCTCTTCTACTACAGCTGAATTTTCCTTCCTCCTTATAATTGTACTTTTAAATTTTTTTTTTTTTAAAAGTACACTGCTTGGCTGAGGTCCTTGAGAAGATTTTTTTTTTCCTTTAATGACTGTCATTTATAAATTTCACCTTCTTTTGGAAGAAAATTCAAGGCTCCCCACAGCACTGAGGCCACTTCTCTCGAGGTGACGAGTGACCTCCTGATTGCTGCAAACACGTAGGACGGTCTGATCTTAATTTCTGTGACACCATCATACTCTTGACCACAGCATTATGAACACTATGTATTATGTTAGGGTCTTCAATAGTACTTTTAATTGATTTGTTGCTTTCTGACTGAGATGGTGTTGTCTGTGAAAAATCTCTTTTTTGGATTGATTGTTAGCTTTGGTGAATTATTTCAATCTTGTTGGAGCCTGAATGTTTCCTGTGATTTTTGGGATCAGTCTGTAGTTACTGATGATTTAACAAGAGTAAAAAAAAGAAAGAAAGAAGGTTTTAAATTTTAGCAGTCAAAGTTGATTTTTTTGCAGGGCAATGTAAAAAAAACCTGTGATTTTCATTTACACCTTTAGTGAAGTAAATTCTGTGTGACTGTTGACTTCCTGTTTGAAAGCCTGTGGAGTTTCTAACAAGAACTACAGGAAAACCCTGTGTTCAAGAAATCATCTTTACATGCAACTGAAAAGCATAAAAAAATACATTTTTATACAGTGTAGTAAACTGTTTATAAAAGTAAACAGTGACGTACTGACAACCCTGCTGCTAGTGGTCGTCTGTAAAATGAAAACAGCTGTAATTTAGGGCATGGTGGCATATGACAAACATAATTTTTTGTTTTTACTGTTAATCTACGTGACAGTCTATTACAGTGTAGATAAAGCATACAGTAAGCGGTCAAGATTAAATGTTGCTAATTTATATATTTGGTAAGTTGTAAACATTTGGTAATAGCACATTATTTTACAGCTTATACATTTACAATAAACCATTCTGAAAAATAAAGTTGTTGCCAATCAGACCCTTTGCAGATGGTATTGCATCAGTTTTGACAAGATCCCCAGCACCTTGTTTTACAGATGGATGTAGGTACTCACTGTTGTATCTTCTGACATCTTCTGACCTACTCCATGTATACTGATGATGACTTGAGCCAGAAATGTCCATAAGACAGTCCAGTTCTCACACTTCAGTCCTTTCTCCCTGTTTCAATTCCTTAAGAATGGTTTCTTTACAGCTGCGTTTCCACTGAGACTCCTTCTGATGCAGTTTCAGTGAACAGTACAGTAGATGGAGTGAGTGAAGGTCCAGATGCAGCCCTTGGGACCTACTTCAGGTCTTTACAGGATCTTTTATTCTATTTATTAAGGACATGACCTTCAGAAACTGTTCATCTCCTGCAGATAGTTTTTAGGCCTGTCACATCTTCCTTTGTCCTCCACTTGCAGTTTCCTCAATTTTCTTGAAGACACTCTTACACCATGCCAAGATATGCCAAGTTTTTGGCCATCAACTGTCACTTTTTTCTTCTTCCTCTTCTTTTTTTGTGTGAAGTGTTTCATCCCTTTAGTTAGGTGCCTTTTTTAATCTTGAATGATTCAGGGTGTGAGCTGTTTTCACTACTAGCAATAGTTTTGTTTCTTACAGAAAATCCACACCTTTAGTTTAAAGGAAAAAAAATCTGAAATTTGAATTTTTTTTAACATCTATTTGATATTGTTTGGATTTCTACAAGTCTAATTTATATTGTTCATATTCCTTTTTTTTTTTTTACCTTACTTTTGTACACCTCATATTCAGATTTCAGTCAGTCTTGTGAACATTGTGGGATGCAAACCTCCCAATTTTACATCCTGAGATATTTCATTTAATATTGTGTTTAATGCCACGCCGCCTGTTCTGAATAGTCTTGTGCCTGTGTGTGTGTTTGTCGTACATGCCTGCATGTCTGCCAGCCTACCTGTCTGTCTGTGGTTGAATAAAGGAGTATTCTGTATTTCCTTATTGTTGTCTCCCTATGCTGCTGTTTCTCTGACCTTCTATTGTGAGTTGCTTGGAGACTAACAGAAAAGAGGTGCAGTCCAAACCCTTATATCTTTTCTTCCCTCCCCTCCTCCACACATCTTTCCATCCATCCATCCATCCATCCATCATCAGTCCCCTTTTCCCATTCATATCTCAACTCCTTTGCCCCTTCATGTCTTCATTTCTGTCATTTCCTTAAGATATCAAATGCGCTTTCTGTGTGTTCTAGTATTCACAACACCAGGTCGTCCTCCCATACAATGTTGGTGGTGTCTGGGTAATAGGGTACTCAGACTCTCTCTCACACACACACACACACACGCGCTCGCCCTTTATTCACAGCTTTTCATTGTCCACACTCTCTCATTCACACGGTACGAGACACTGGCCTTGGGATAGATGCATGTTAGACCTTTTTTGCCCTGTAAAACATTTGATTTCTACCATCTGCTTGAGTGTTTGTGTGTCTGCAAGTATTTATGCACATATAACAACAGCTCAAAGTGAGTCTGTACGGCTAAGAGTGGAATTGATCAACCTCCCCAGCTGAGTGGCTGTCATCATTTGTATACCAACACAAGCACCAGCTATAGCGCGATTTGATTGATTCACATTTGTTGCGTCTCTGTTTTGCACCTGTGTTGCCAGAACTGAATGGGAGGAATATGTCACATAGTGATCTTTCTTCTCTTAACAAGCCAATTTATCAGGTGGCTCCTAGGTCCTTGGTGGACGTGGGTCTTTTCATTATCCAGTCGCTCCCTCTTTTCCTCTCCCTATTTATCTGCCAATTCAAAGAAAACCTTCAACAGAAAAACTAAAAAAACTAAATCATAAAAAATCTTTCCTTATAAAGAAAAGAGTGGCAAATGACAAGAAAGGCAACAATTCTTTTCTTTGCAGTAGGATAAAAGAGAAAAGAGGGTGAAGATAACGCCTTCTTAATTAAGGAGAAGATATAGCAGACAAGACGGTTCTAATTAAGAGCATCCCGCAAGGTGAGGAGGTGACGCAGCGGAGCAAGACTGAGGAGGGATACCAAACAAAAACGTTTTTAGTTTAGCATCCAAAAACGCAGACAAATGCTGAAATCTGAGAAATGTTCATCAAATGCTTTGCTTTGCCTTGCATAATTACCAGCTTTTGTGCCGTTTGAATAGTGCGGATGACTTCTTAGCACCGACTTCCTGAGCTAGGCTCCTGGGTGATGGAATATATTTTCTCAACAAGTGCTGAGCCCGTTTTCACTCTCCGAGCCCCGGAGGCTGACACCTGGTAACAAGAATGTAGCTGCTGCCCCTTCTGCCTTTATCCTCAAGGCTCATTCAGCTAATCAGCTGCAGGTTGGACAGAGAGGCATGAAAGCAAGAAAAGACAGGGGTGGAGCAGATGCAGACTGGATGGTTAATTAAAATGATCAGTGCTGTAATAAGGAACCCATAAAAGAGCATCTTAATTAGCCTGTTTTGTTAATATTTTCCCCTGTAGATTGTCTTCTCTCTTGTTGCAACTGGTTATGTGTTTTAGATATTTCAACACAGTTAAGTGTTTCGGCAAACATAGATTAAAACAAAAGAAAATACGAAAAGAAATTTAGATTATAACCCACAAATTTCTTTTGTCCATCCCTTACTTCTTTCATCTTCATCTGGCTTGTGCTATGGGCCATCAAATACTGCCCAGTGTATAATCACGGGGTTATACATTCACTCAGAGGTTGTTCTTATACTTCACGTCTTCGTGCATCTCACTCATATAGTGAGACAGATCTGTCACTTCCGACTCGTCAGCTGTGGTTCCTGTAAAAGAGCACTTTGTAATTACATTTGAACACACTGGGTTGGCTGAAATGTTTCCATATTTCAATCCAATGGTCTTCTTAAACCTAACAAAGTTTTTAGTCCATAAATATAACCAGTGAGTGAAAGCAAAATACTGAAAATGAAATGAAGGGGCGCAAGTGAGAAACGAAGGCACAAAACGGACGCAAATGAATTTATGACTGTGTCCAAAGAATACCATGTGTAAGTAGATACTTTATGTAGGACATTTGTCTGTGTGGTTTGGTTTAGATTAAAGTATTTTCTCCATAAGGCGTTTTTTTTGTGCTATGTATGTAGCTTCTGCCCCTTATGTTGGATGGAGACGTGTTGTGTGTGAACACAAGCAGGTGGTCCCATAACAGGTGTGTGTCCAGGGTCACTGGTCACAGTAATCCAGCTATGCTCCTATAGCTCCTAATCAGGCCTTATGTGGTCAGCTTTAAACTTTGTCAAAAACACGCCTTGTGTGTAACGTTGTGATGCCAGTAGGATGTGCCTGAACCACAGCATTTGTTACACTGGGATGAGAAAGTGCTGGTTGCCTTACTAGCTTAGTGACTGTGATTTATACATGGAACTTTGTCAGGACCCTCTTTACATAATGCCCTCTGTGTTGCATTACCTTAAGCATTACAGCTAGATACCAAACCGCAACTATAAACCTAATCCTGACACGAGTTGTAAAACCAAATCGTAATCTTCCAGTAGCCCTTTAGGCCTGTCCTCCACTGAAACATGACTCCACTGGTTGTTTTTGGCAGCAGCACATCTCTGTGACCTCTAGCTGTCATGTGAGACAGCATCAGTCTTTCAGCACATGGCCCAAAACAACATATATTTAGCTCGAGCTAACACTAGCTTTTAGTGGCTGTAGTAATTATGACAGGCACAAAGGAGGAAGTTATGTGAGGTGGTTACAGAATGAGTGAGTGAACAAAACATGGCCTTTAACACAGCAGAGAGCTGTTGTCTACCAACAGTCAACGATGGTTGTTTCAGCAGTGCGAAAGTGCTTTATACCTGCAGTCTTTCTAATGGCCAGCAAAGGCAGTCTCTCGGAAAATCGCCTTGGCTTCTTTGTATTGGGACCTCAGCAAACACATAACTAATGAGTTTATGGTTTTAGCTGCTAGTTCCTATTACTGGACACAAAGTTATAGCTTCTATTAGAGTAAACTGTCATGAACCAGGCTCAATGTATAGGGGAAAAACGCAGGGACATCAATTCAATTTCAATTTAATTCAGTTGTATTTATCTTGCACCATTTCACAATGGCAATCGCCTCAAGGCACTTTATATTGTAAAGTAAAGACAATAATACAGTGAAATCCCCAACATTCAAACAACCCCATTTGAGCAAGCACCTGGTGACAGTGGGAAGGAAAAACTCCCTTTTAACAGGAAGAAAAACACAGAGGAAGTGAAAAGGCATGAAATGTTTCATGGAAAGCAAACCTCATAACACATTCAATTACATATGCAGTAAGCTTGTCAGAAATTAAGTAGAATGGCTGACTGGTCAGCCAAATGTACTGTATATTGAGATTTCTCATGTGACGTCATACACACATCAAACGTGATACAACCACTGGTTGCTAAGGTAACATGCGTTTCTCAACTAGTTGAGATGTTTCTGGCTGGCTGGGTGAAACTGGTTATATATAAATACTCACTAACTACTTGCTGAGCTGCAGTGCAGCTTGACAAACTGGATGGAGAATACACATTTTTCCTTCATGACAGGTGGTTGCGGACTGGTATCTAGGCCTATCTACATGATCCCACATTGTCACCATGATTGTAACATGTTCAAATTGGTGGACAAATTAATGTTATCTGGTAGTTGTGTTAAGTGTTAGCAATCATTCCCAGTGAGTCACTCCCCAGATCCTAACAACCACACAAACAGGAAGTGCAAGCTGGTCTAAAAGATGAACGTAGCCTCTGATTCTGAAACTGAAGAACCATAAACTTGCATTCTTTTCTTAGCCAGCAGGGGGTGGCACCTGTTGTTGCCAGACAACTTCCACTCATAAATGCCTATAGGAAAACATCCCTCTGCTCCCTTTGCCCTTTAAATCAGTAAACGCTTTCTTGAGCTCATATTTAAATTCAGGTCATACTGAACTGAAGATAAATTACATTTTGAAAATTATGATCATAATTAGAGTCAGAGAAGTAGGACTATCCAGATTATGCTTATTAGCTGATGATTTATTGATCTCACACACCCGTAGCAGTTCTCATCAAGTCAAACAAAGACGGGACCAGAGCCTTTATAACAGGTCTTCACTAACCAGGGAGCAATGTCATGGTGGCTATGTTCATTTTTCATGATCTCTATGGTCATGCCACCATGCGAGCATGCAGTTCTATCGAGTTTCAAAACACTAACATTGCAACAGCCTAAAGGGTCAAATCACAGTGGCTGCATCCATCTTCTGTAGAGTCTAACAGTCTTTAAATATGAGAGGTTACAATTTAGAATTCAGAAATTAATGGAGGCTTCTCCTGGATAAAGCTGAATTACTCTCTTTTTGATGCAGGGCGGAGTCTGGGGTTTGGAGGGGAGAAGGTTATCCCCTACAAAAAAAGAAGCAATATGACTCATAGTTACTCAAAGTTAAAGGTCGTGTTTTCCTAGTTGCCTTACTAACATTAGCCACAGATGAGTGGACATCCAGGGTTGCCTTGCTTTATTTAAAGTTCAGAGGTGTGTGAACCACACAGCTGAGGTCAGTGTGGTAATTTAGGCTAAGCTCACTGCTGCTGCATGGTCCAAAAATCCCTCCAAACTGTAAGGCTAAACAGCAATGCAAAGAGTACATGTGGAGGGTTTGCAGTTGTTTGAGAGAAACTGATAAAACTTGGGGGTGGGTAGCGGTAACAAAAATTAGGCAATGTATCGTTTGATTTGTTGACTATTTTTAAGTTACTTGGTCAACACTGGTAGTCTGAGAGTAAAGGTCTGCAGGAAAGTGAGGCCACTCCTCCCTTACCACAAACACCTCCTCACCCACTGACATACAACACAAGTGTACACACACACACTCACACAGGGCCAGATTTCAGGGCCATTTCTAACTTGGGTGCATGAGATGAGGGTAGCCACATGACTCATGATTCATGAGTACGCTCATAGAGCTGTCACACTGGAGGCAGGTGTCTCTCTCTGTCTCTCTCTCCAGCACACACAAACAGAAAAAGGGAGCCTGATCTCATCGCTAAACACTGCAAGATGGTGGTCGGATGGCTGGCAGAGGAGTCTTGTTGCCAGTCACAGGACTTGTGCTCACATACACACTGACGTGGAAGCTTTTTCTTTTTTAAAGGGTGAGTTGAAATCTGATCAAGCTGGCAAAGCTTTAGTATCATGCTAAAAGTTATGGCCTGTCTTGGTGATAGATGGCCCCACTGTGGTGTTGGCCAGTTCTCTCTGTGGCCACATTTGTCTCTAATTCCAACATGATTTAATTACTGGGTCCATTACCACCCAAAGGTGCTATGACTTACCATTTGCCGACTATAAAAGAAATTGCTTTGACTCTCCTTTGCTATTTTTTTTTGTGTGTGGAAAGAACAGTAGTGATTTAACCTACACAGCGTGCCTTTACACTTGCTGTTGTCCATAGATTTTACAAAAATCACATTGACCTCTGCACAAAAAATAAAAACTGTAAAAAGCAAAAGACAAGAAAAATAAACATCAGTATCTAATTGTTATGCTTTCATTTTATAAGTGGTTGCAACAGGATCATCAGAGAGGTCATGTCTCTGTTTATTTAAAGGGATTATGTTGTTGAGCAGATTATTTATAAGCTGTTGGTCGTGATGAGCTGGAGGTGGGGTTACACAAACGAACCAAGCTGTTGGTAATAATAGACGGAGCGGTGGAGATCCTATAGCCATCACTTTTGAGAATGAGTCACCACCAGCTAAGAGAAAGTCCCCTTCACTCTCTCTCTTTTTTTTTTTTTATTTAGTTTTTAATTGTGTTAGCCTGTCAGTTGTGGTCCAGACTGAAACATCCACCTGATGGATCTCTGAGTATTCGTGATCCCCAGAGGATGTATTCTACTGACAAATTAAATTCATCACAACTTTCAGGTGAGCGATTGAAGAAACTACAACCACTAAGAGTGAACGGTACCATTGATGTGCTGGTCACTGAATCACTGCAGATGCTTATTTCGCTTATGTGCTGGAACAGGAATAGAAGAAGAAGAAGAAGTCGAAACAGGACACAAAGAGATTGTCTGTATTTTTTAACCCATGGATATTTTGAAGAAGATGAAGTTCTATAAATATAGTTAATAAATCACATTATAACAGCATAAAAACACTCTGAGCAACGCACAGTAAACGTATAAAGCAGGAATGTGAACACCCCCCAATGCCCTCTACTTAATAGTAAGATGTATCAAAATAGTGATGTTAGCCAAATCTTCTCATGTGTCAGATTTAATGCTTGTGAAAGTTTTGGTATGTGTGGAAACTTCTGGATGTGCACAAGGGTTGTTGCTGCCTCTCTCCACACATTAAACTGATCTGGAGCAAGCGACTGTAGACGGTTAGGCATCTCATATTCTCATGCAGAAATAGACTGCGACAGGCTGTGAATTCCTCCCCTCGCTACAAGAACAGAATTCTTCCTTTACGGACTTTTTATTGAGACACCAACAGAGGATTTGTGTAAGGAATCTGTGTCACGCAGGACACAATTTGATGAATGTGGCACAGTTTTAACACTGGTAACCTCATCCAGGAACTGCTGCTAGGGTTTCTAGGCTGAACCCCTCCATGCTCATCTGTGTTCAGCTACACACAGTTTACACCAACTGCTGTTAAGCTGTTATCTTGTCATTTATATGGGTTGTGTATGTGTAAGAAAAATGTATGCAGTACAGTACTGATGACAGACAATAGGCTCTAATTCCCCGCATTGTGTTTTATTAAGAGTTTAACATATAATTTACTGCCTAAATACACTACTACACTACAACGCTTGTCATCTCAAGGCACTTCATATTGAAAGAATTTGTAACATTATGGACAGAAGTTACAAATTCAGGGATCCCCTGTGAGAAAGCTCTTGGTGACAGTGGGGAGAAAGAACTCCCTGATTACAACAGGAAGTTGTAGAAATGGGCTCATTGAAGGAAGCCACCTGCCATGACTGGTTGGGATCAGAAAGAGAAGAGAGGAACAAGGTACATAAAGCAGCATGAACAACACATGACATACAATATTGATGTATAAACACATCATGAGTGAAAAGAGAGTATTAATAGTATTAATAGTACTGCTCATCATGGGAAATTCTCCAGCAGCCTGACCTTAAGACAGTATTTTTCAACAATAGGTGTACTGTAATGTTGTGAAGTAGCATTAGATAAACCAAACCATGTTTTAAAAAAAAAAAAAAATTTACTAAGTAGTTCTTGAAGCCTATACATTTTAAAGCTTTATTTAAGCATTTAATGGGACATTTACAATTAAGAACCTCTTACAAGGATACTTTGGTTTATCTAACCAGCAAGGTAGATTAAAAAGTAACTGATAACAAATTGCAAAATTCAGAGCTCCCAGATGACACTCAAATGGTGGTTCAGGCAAAGTAAGGACAATGATGCTGCATCCAGCATCATTGCATTGGTATAATTAAAAAAAATGTTTTCTGGTCACCTAAGTCACTCCTAACTATAATCTTGAGCTTTGCATATCATTGGGTGTACAATAACCAGTGGGCAGAGACAAAATTATGCAACCTGTATCGACAGAAGTCAAAATAGATGAAAAATTCTTTTGTTGGAAAATGAAATTCAGTGTTTAAAAGAATGAAAACTGTCCACAGTAGCCACTGGAAACTTTTCAGCCATTCAGCATTCTGCCTACACACAACATCATTGCTGTCAGACTAGTGTTTTTTTTGTAGGCTCACACACAAGCACACTTATGGGATTAAATTTTTATTTATTTAATTTTTTTACAAAAAAGTGTAAGCTTCTTTCTAACTATCCATCTAACAGATAGAGACAGATTCACACTATTTGCTTGCGTTCACACCTATAATCAGTTTATAACCTGCTTATCTTTGGACTGTGGGAGGAAGCCAGAGTACCCAGAGATGACCCACACAGTCGGGGAGAACATGCAAACTCCACACAAAAAGGGTCTAGTCTGGTTTCAAACCTGGGCCCTTCTCTGTGTGAGAAGACAAAAATAAATAAATAAATAAATGCCAGGATGACACAACGTGTCCTTTCCTATTAAACAGAAGTTAAATAGAACAAACATACAAACAAGAAAAGAAAATGAAATATTTGATGTCATGAGCATTAATTTTTCATTAAGAAAAAACTGTTTTGCTGGGTTTTTCTCACTTACTGTAAACCTTGAATCAGCTGGGTTGCTGTTATTGCTTTAGGTGCACCAGTGTATTTTTTCTCGTTTTAAAATGGTGGTGGAAAAGAAAATCCTTGGATTCAAAATTTTAAATAACTATATTAAAAAAATACTTTCTGCTCCAAGCAGAAAGTTCAAAGAAAGTGGAATTTTTATAGGAAAAAGGGAGATTCATAATAATAATAATACTGAAACTGATGTGATGGTGAGGACTGCAGATGAGCAACTAATCTTTCATATTTTGAACATTTTGAAATTTTCTTGCCTTTGTTTGAGCATCATCGTCATCATTGGTTTAGTTTGCCTCATGAATGAATTATTAGAATATTCTTGACATTTTTACACCTTGCAAGCATCTTTTGACATTCATAAAGCTAAAATGCATCTCATATTCTTCAGATTTTTTGATGTTTTTACTTAAATTGCTGCGGGGTGAAAAACACAGCTCTCTAACCCCGTGATCAGTCGGATAACAGTGAAAGTTGGAAGAGCTCGTTGGTCTAAGCATGAAGATTCTCAAGATTCCCTGCAGCATAGCAGCCGCGCTTCGCAGCGTTTCTGCAGCTTGTTAAGAGGGGATGCCAGGCATGGTTCTGTCCGTGTATATTTTCATTTAGTCTGAATGCTTGGCACACTGGGGAGGTAAACAGAGAGCCAAGGTGTGCATAGATAGCATAGTTACTTTGCACTTGTATGTGATGAAAGAAAACATTCATTAACAGATCTAATTTACATTGCTTGGTGAGACAGCGCAGGGGGCACACAGCTGGGCTGAGGGTCTGTGATTAACACCGGTGCATATCCACACGGTTGTTTGTGACTGTTAAGATTAAATAGATTGTACTGAATCATCAGAAAGTCAAAACACTAGAGCTGGAATTAACAGAAGCAAACCCCAGCCTGCACAGTTACAAGCCAAGGTCAGCAATAACATATATTTTGTACTTACGAGAATAAAATTTGACAGATCATAAAATAATGTTTCCCATGTGAGAGAAGGAGGAACAGAATCTATTCTCTACTCATCTGGTTTTGCCTTTGTGCACTAAAACACAATCTTGTGACTCGGTTCTCACCTCTGAGTTACCTGTCCTCTTATTCTAAATGTGTTTGTGAGCATACACTTAAGTAAGTGTGTTTGCCTGTTGAGCTCCTCTTTTCCAAGTATGGTCACTATGAAGTAGCGCTGTCGCTTAGGGGTCTTTGGTAGAAATTAACGAGCTACAGCCAAGGGCAAAAAAGAGGAGACAGCTGAACCTGTCAGCACCCACAACAGGAGCAGCGGCACCCAGGGGTCTGCTAAGGAGGCAAGGGCGCAAGGCAACAGAGTGAGAGGAGACCCTCAGCATGAGGAGACACGTATTATTACCTGCTCCTCTGCATACCTGTTTCCACTCTTGTCATGGTACTGGGTCAGTGACCCGGTGTTTTGTATTTGTTTAAATTATGTTCTTTGATTATGTGTTATGATTTATGTTGTTCCCCAGCCATGTCTCGTGTGTCACTTCTGTCCCTGTGCTCTGTGTTCCCTTGTTTAGTGTCGAGTCCGTGTCTCTGTCATGTGCTTCCTGTTTTACTTTGTAGTTTCATGTCTCTCGTCAGTGTGTCTAGTTTTGCTTCCCCTTGTCTTGTCATGTTTATTACTCCCAGCTGTGCTCTCCTCCTGTGTCCCATTCCCTCGTTATCCCTTAGTGTATTTAAACCCTGTGTTTTCCTTGCCCTGTGTTGCGTCGTACCCTCATCATGCTGTGTGTTTTCCCTCCGTGCTCCCTGTGAGCGTCGTTCCTCGTTTCCAGGTGTTCCAGTGTTTAGTTATTTGTTTCTCGTTTAGTTTGCAAGTTTATTTTTGTTGTGTTTTCGGAACTACAGTAAAGCAGCCTCTTTAAGTTTAATTTCCTGTGTGTGAGTCCTGCATTTAGGTCTTTCCTCCTGCTTGCCACACAGTCGTATCATGACAACTCTGTCCATAAGCCCCCCTCAGTATACACCCCCCCATTTTAGCACATGGTCTCTGTGCTTGTTTTCAGCAGTCCGTTTCTCAGCTTGTGCATTTCTTTGTTTTTGGAGCAAACTTGTATTTCTGCTCGCTTCTTTATGCTTTATTCCTCCTCCCTGATTTTGTTCAACCTTGTACTTGCACTTTTGTATGTAACGCTTGATTTTTTTTTTTTGTGCTTTCGCTGTCTTGCCTTGTGTGTCGTGCGTTTAGGTCCTCAAACCGAGCTTTGACAAAGCCACACTGCATCCTATACCTGAATTGACTCTTTCAGAAGTGCAGTCATGCGCAATCGTGGCTTTTATGTGAAGATCCTCATAGCCTTGTGTCAGAGAGCTCTCTTTTTCATGGGCTGGTAATGGTTTCTGTGAAGGCATTCACACAGAAAAGCTGTTTTCCTCCTTACGGCAGCGTAAGTGTTTTTAAAGTTTTGTTGAGTGCTAACTTCACTGAGATGTACAGACATAAACAGGAGTGTGTGGAGCAAATGTGAATGAATAAAGGAGCTGGAACAAATAATAAAGGAAAGGCAAAACTGAGGAAAGAATGCAATTTCACTGTGATTCACTGCTTTATATTGCCTCTCTTTGTTGTGGCTAATGGCTTTACATAGAGAATATGAAATGAAATAAGCAACACAGTGGGCAGGTGATAGTGTTGAGAGTGGTGAGTGTGCGTGGATTAAAAATTCAGAATTTAATCGGAAACTTTTCTGATGTTTTGTCCACATATTTTAGAAATATCCTGATATTTTTGAAACATCCTTTTGCGGTGATAGGGTCCTGTCTGATTAAGTCGGATTCCCCATTCACAGTTAATTTATCCCAATTAATACTGAGTTTCATTTCATTTTTTCAAGTTTTACATGTATACTATACTTGTATATGAAAAATTGCTCAATTAATAGAGTAGATTTGTGTAATTCGTGGGTAAAATAGTCTCCATATCTTATACTGAGCCTTGGTGAAGGACCTCAGTTTATCTTCTGTCTGAAACAAGGTGAACTCTCCATCATTAGGCCAGCTTTCTTCTGACTGTCTTCACCTCGCAAACAGAAGGTTTCAGTCGCATGTGGAAGAGGCCTCAGTGCTCACAGTCAGAGTGATATGCTTAAAATAACTGTTTTAGAGATATATTGCTTCTGACTGACTGTTTAGACAGGGATTGCCTTCACATACACTGACAGGTTTATCTATAGCTGTGTCCATGTTTAATATGAACACCCACCAAAGGCACATATGTGGTATATAAAAACAAAACAAATGAAAACAGGGAATTTTAAGAATTTTACTGGTTCACCAGTTGTCCCCTGGGCCATTTTTGTAAGTACTAACTACTCTATTTTAGGAACACCCGGTACCTGATGCTCTGGTATATTGTCTAACAGTCACTTCTTCACCTTTTTCTGAGTCACTCAGATCACTCTACTTCAATTCAGTTCAGTTTTATTTATATAGTGCCAAATCACAACAATAGACATCCTCAAGGTGCTTTAGACTGTAAGGTAAAGACCCTACAATATTACAAAAAAAACCCAGAGAAAAACCCAACAATCATATGACCCCCCTATGAGCAAGCACTTTGGTGACAGTGGGAAGGAAAAACTCCCTTTTAACTGGAAGAAACCTCCGGCAGAACCAGGCTCAGGGAGGGGCGGCCACCTGCCACGACCGGTTGGGGATGAGTGGATGAAGACAGGAGAAAGACACGCTGTGGAAGAGAGCCACAGATTAATAATAACTAGCAGTCTAAACCTATTGCAGAATAACTAAGGGAGGATTCAGGGTCACCTGATTCAACCCTAACTATATGCTGTATAAAAAAGGAAAGTTTTAAACCTAATCATAAAAGAAGAGATGGTGTCTGTCTACCGAATCCAAACTGGAAGCTGGTTCCACCAAAGGGGGGCTTGAAAACTCCCACTCTACTTGTAAATACTCTAAGACTCTACTCTACTTCGATCCTATCCGTGCTTTCCTGCTTCCTGTTGGTTCTTCATTTGCTGCTTAATACATCTTTAGATCATTACATTAATGTTATGGTTAATGGGTTTCTGAGCTTCCTAATTTCCCTGGAATTAAGGTCCAAAACAAAAGTATTAGGGCCAAACCAGAATTATTTTTCACTTCACAAGTTCTTCCTCCTTTTTCAAAACTGTAAGTCCTACATTGACCACGTGTGTCCTACACCAACAGGAACATCAAGCACAGATGACGAGCGGGCAACATTTTTTTCATTTGCAAACTTTTTAGCTTCACTGTGCTTTTGATTAATTAGACATACTATAGCTCCCTGTAGCAGCCGTAATGACTTTTATCAACTTATTTAGCAAAACCAGAGGCTATGTTCTTTAAACTTTTACAGCCAATTAGGATGTGAGGGCACTGTTCACTGCAGTGCCTTGAGTGCATATTCAGTCAGTGGATTTTTGTCCCCTTGACAAACTCACACAAACGTCTGATCCTGCCAACTAGCAGTCCCTGAACCTTCAAGGTTTTCTTTTGGAAGGCCTTCAGCAAAGTTATTCTTTCAAAACCACCACATAATGAATTAAAAAATAAAATAAAATGGATATTCAGACACTCTTTCAAAACACTGCCCTTGCTATACCTGGTGTAATAATACATTTAAATGAATTTGAAATTAAATGCTTATAAATTGTGAAAAGGTGAAAAAGTTACACATTGATTTTGTCTGCTCTTTTATGTAGTCCTGAAATGAAAAACAGACTCTTTGTAAGACGTGGCAACAGTTTTATTTTTGTGTCAAAACGAAGCAAATCAACAATTTTAATCAGCGTGAAATTTAATTGTAGTTTTCTATCTGACAGCATTGATTAAAATGTGGTTTTGTGGATCTTTTTTTCTTTCCAGTGTGCTGACTGCCTTTGAAATTGAGTGAAACTATTTTTTCAAACGTGAAACTGCAAAAGTGAAAGATTTCACTGGGACTGCAGTGGAGGTAAAGAGGCTTCCAAAACGTCCACGTGTTTCATGCTTTATGGAGCGTTAGCTTTTCTTTGATTTTATATTCTGTGTCCCTTGTTCTTGCTCAGTTCTTCAGTTCTTGTCTTTGTTCATGTTCTGGCTTTTTGAGCACTTCTTCCCGCTCCTTTGATCTACAGCCCCAATTCCACAAATACTGGGATCCTGTGAAAAATGTAAATAAAAGTAGAATGCAATGGTTTGTAAATATCTAAACCCATATTTTTTCACAAAAGAACATAGAAAACATATGAAACTGTGCAGCTGCCAAAGGTCTAGGAGAGGAATGTTGTCCCATTTTTGTCTGATATAAGAATCATGATGTTCAAAGTTTTTTTAATTGGTGAAAGATCTGGATGGCTGGCAGGCCAGTTCAGCATCCGGCATCTTCTCCTATGAAGTCATGTTGTCATAATAGCTGGATTATAAAGTTTATCGTTGTCTTGCTGTAAAATGAAAGGCCTTCACTGAAAAAGGCACCTTCTGGATGGGAGCACTAATAATAAGCTGGACGGTCCCTCTCCTCTTTAGTCTGGAAAGCACGATGTCCATGTTTTCCAAAAAGAATCCCAAACTTTGATTCGTCTGTGCACAGATCAGTTTCCACTTTACCTCAGTCTATTTTAAATGAGCTTTGGCCCAGAGAGGATGGATCATGATCGTGTATAGCTTCTTCTTTGCATGGCAGAGATTTTGTTTTTGCTTTGTGGTGAACTGTGCTCCTGAGCCCTCACGGTGATTTCATCATACCTGATAATGCAGTGCTGTCGGAGGGTCAGAAGAGCACGGGCAGCCAATATTTTTTTCGACCCTGTCCCTTCTGCGCAGAGAATTCTCCAGATGCTCTGAAACTCTGAAGATGAGGATTCAAATTCACAGGTTTTTGCCTATTGGTGGGCCTCTGCTTACCTTTACTTCTGAGAAACTTATAATTCCCAAATATGTTATTGACTGGCTGCCTAATTTAATAATAGTTGTAAAAGTTATGACCCTGTAACATCATAGACTAATGGTGTAACTGCACTGATATTATAATAAGTGACATCAATTTATGGAGATTAGCTTACTCTTTCTCCAACAATTCATGTAATTAAATGGATTACATGGATACACGGATCAGGGCGATCCTGATCAGTGTTGGTCAAGTTACTTGAAAATAGTAATTAGTTACTTATTACTGATTACTTCTCCAAGAAAGTAATCCCGTTACTTTACTGATTACTTATTTTCAAAAGTAATTAGTTACTTTTTACTTAGTTACTTTTTAAAAACACGATGCACAACCTGAATACGTACTAAAGTAATAGACCTTTCAGCCCAGTTCTATCTTTTCTGCATATTTCATCATATAAAATTGAGTCAAATGAAAAGTCTCTTTTAAAAACTAGTTTTATTAGTTTTTATCTTTTAACTTTATGTACATTGCATCAAGCAAAAATTAAATTATGTGCACCATTCTCTGACTTGAAGAAATGTGTTTAACATTTAAACCTATTTTCTGAATATTCCAGCATCTGGAGCCTATTCCAGCTGTCTTAGGGCGAGAGGCAAGGTACACCCTGGACAGGTCGCCAGTCTGTCGCAGGGCTAACACATACAGACAACCATTCGCACTCACGGGCAATTTAGAGTTTCCAATTAACCTATCCCCACTAACTGCATGTCTTTGGATTGTGGGAGGAAGCCGGAGTACCCGGCGTGAACCCACGCAAACACGGAGAGAACATGCAAACTCCACACAGAAAGACCCCGGCCTGATGGTGGAATTGAACTCAGGACCGTCTTGCTGTGAGGCAACAGTGCTAACCACAGTGCCACCCAATATATAATATATATAATATTCCAGTATATCAAATAAAAATCATTTTTTCAAATAGATGCAAGTAAAACACAGCAAAAAATAAATAAAATCAAAGATTCAGCAGCACTAAGTCCTGTCGCTCTTAAATCTATTTCCACCTGTTTAGCAGGAGTGGGGCCGGTCGGAGGCTTGCCCAGTGCCACAGGGGTCATGTCAGTGGGGGGATCTCTGTGAATTTCACATTCCCGTAGCAGCGTGCTAGGTGTTTGCTCAGATTTGAAGTTGAACTTTTCGCTGTAGAAAGAAGTTGTCTTCCCACGCAGAGTGTACAGCTGACGCTAATGTTTTTGTCACTTTTTACCAGAGGTGGGACCAAGTCGTTGTTTTGCAAGTCTCAAGTAAGTCTCAAGTCTTTATCCTCAAGTCAGAGTCAAGTCTCAAGTCAAGTCCCAAGTCCAAAACTTTGAATTTCAAGTCTTCGAGTCTTTAAAAAAAAAAAGAAGTTGCAATTGTATGTTAAATGTAAATAATAGATCATGTGTTCTTTTTTAAATCTGCGTTTATCTCAACACCTGATGAAACAAGTGAACTTTCAAAATAAACACAAATTTTGAAATTGCACCTCTATAATATACAGCTCAATTAAACTTAGCTGCAAGAATAGTCTTTCTCTAAACTATAAATTCACAGAATAAACATTCAATGAAAATTTTTTGGCCTGAGCGTTTTTTGTTTGTTTTTAAAAATCTGGTTAATTTAATTGGCTGTGCTGCAGCTCACACACATACAGAGTGTGGTAAGAAGGAACGAATGAACTGAATTAATGGTGCTCACTTTTTTTTAATATAATATGTGTGTTAAAGTTTAGATTTGGGGTAAAATAAGTAACCAGGTTCAAGTCCAAGTCAAGTCACGAGTCTTGGAACAATTTTTCAAGTCAAGTCTAAAGTCATAAAATTAACGACTCGAGTCCAAGTCATGTGACTCGAGTCCACACCTCTGCCAACTGC
>VVHJ01034445.1:0-20480 GCA_015107715.1 Tylochromis polylepis
TTTCCTGTTTTACTTTGAAAGGTCTCATGTCTATGTATTCTGTTTCACTCTCCTTGGTCTCGTCATGTGTAATTATCCTCAGCCGTGTCTCCCAGCTGTTCCCTCTTTGCCCTGTTCACCTTCTGTATTTATTGTCTGTGCTTGCCTCTGTTCAGTGTCGCGTCGTACCCTCATCCTGCTGTGTGTTTTCCTTCCGTGCTCCTAGAGATCGCTGTTCCCCGCTTCCAGGTATTCTAGTGATTAGTTATTGGTTTCCAGTATAGTTTAGGTTTCTCATTTGAGGTTTTGTTTTTGTGAGTATTACTTTTGTATTAAGAGTTTTCTGCAATAAAGCAGCCTCTTTAAGTTTACTCCCCGTGTGTACGAGTCCTGCGTTTGGGTCCATCCTCCTGCCTGCCACACAGCAAACCATGACACAAAACGAATCCTGTTTTTGTTCTCGCTTTTCTAACTTTAGTACTGGAATACACTAACTCTGGAGTGACGTCACTCCCAAGTTCCAACATCCGACTCCCAACATAACAGCAATGTGGAATAACTTTCCCCATATTTGCAAGCACACGCCAGTGCAGTCACACCAAGTTCAAGCACAGGTGTGAAAGAAGTAACAGTTCACAGCCTCCAAACTTGGGGGTCAGCAGCACCAAGTATACCAAGACTAAACCAAAGGTTCACACAGGGAATTAAGGAAGAAAGAAAAAAATGCCTGTAACTGTGACTCAAAATTACTTTACTTTACTTAAAGGTTAAGGTTTACTCTTAACCTTTCAGAAACACTAGGTTGGCAGCATACTTGCAACACAAAGTCCACAAATTTGCTTTGTTTTTTCCTTATTGAGCATTCAGTTTTGTAGCTTTATCATCCCTTGAAGGCCTGAGGATGACATGCCACAAAGCTCCAGGAAACAAACAGTGAGGTGAAATTTGTGGAAGTATTTTTCTGTCAAATTATCTTTATTATATTACTGAAGTCCTCCGAAAGTTTGGACAACTGAAGTTTAGAATTAAAAAATTTAATTAGACTCAGTGCTGTTTAAAATAGTGCAATAGGCATAACACTCAAGTCATCTCAATGCATATTATATGTTAAGGAAAAGACTACAACACTACAGACAGAAGGCCAGGGAGCCAATTATCTCCTATGAACAAGCACTTGGCAGCCGTGGCAGCAGACTCAGGGGAGGGTGGCCATCTGGTGTGACCAGTTGGGAAGAGGGGAAAATGAAAGGAGAGAAAAGCATGAAGTGCTCACATTTTAAGGATCAAAAGGCACAGAAGTCTAAGAATAAAATAAACTCACATTGCTAACCAAGTAGATTCCTCGTCCTCTTGAAGATGCTACTGGTTTAATTATCCACGGGCCCTTGTCCTTGGCAAAGCAATCTGAGGAAAAGAAAAAAACAAAACAAAACAAACAAACAAAAAAAACAGGAAACGCTGAGAATTGCAGTCATTTAAAATGACTGTAAATATGTCATGAATAGAGCCCTGCTAAAACGAACAGGATTATGTGTGGGTGGTATCTTACTGCAGAATTCCTGGTACTCGGCAGGAAGCACAAAGGTCTGAGGAACAATGTGGAAGTTTTTGAAGCCGTGAGTCTGCTGCATTCGCTGGATGTTTTTATAGAGACGGTCTTTGCGTGTCAGTTCGTGTGATCTGGACGTGTCGAAGAACAAATATAGGAACACATAACAGCTACGGAACACCCTGGGCCTGACAGTATGATTCACTTCATGCTTCATAAAGGCATCGGTCCCAAATAAATCGCACGTTGCAAGCGAAAGCCAACAAACACACTGCCTCATACAGCGATATTTATAACAGAGGAAACAGTGGAAACACACTCTATATTTGAAACCTCTGTTATACCTGGGAAAGTGGTTGACCTTCTGGAAGTCTTGAAGGCTGCGTAGTACGTAAGGCTTGAGGTGAGACCCTGTCCACATGAGGTTGAAGTCATTGCTGTTTGGGTGAACCTGAAAAACAGCAAGACTGAACTGAGCAGACAAGCCAGATGAAATGATTTTGATTTAGTGCACACAAAGTAAAATACACCAGCAAAGGGATCATTAAAAGGGTAAGCTCTCAAGAGTTTCCAGCCACCAACAGAAGCATCGTATTCTGACGTCCATCACGTTTGATTGCTCGGCTGAATCTAAGAAGCAGACTCCAGCACCACCACCCCCGTTACTCCATCACTAACTGGACGAACTACTGTACGACCTGCGCTTTTGACAAGATCTCAAAAGGGAAGGCCAGCTTGCAGATTTCCATCACTGTCATGTTATTTTATCTTTTTTTTTGTTGTTGCTTTTTTCCAACAATTTGTTAGGAGGCGGGATTCACATGGCTGTTCTGTCTGTGTCCCGTGGAGAGCCAGATGTTTGCAATAAAGGCTTATTAAAGTTTGGCTCTGTCCGGGCTGTGGTAGACACTCGTCTGCCTTTTGATGATGGGTTAGCAGGAGTCGAGAAGCACTGAAATGAAATAAAAAGGGAATTAATTGTAGCTGCTTGGAGAGAGCAATAACGGGGATTGTGTGCCCTCGTGAAACCAGATTAATGCTTTTTGAGGTCATTTTGTTTTTTTCCATGGGTGCATTCCCGGGCTTTGTCATCAGCAGTCAAATGAAGGTTAACAGACCTACAGTAAAGCGTATCCTATAATTGCATGTGCTGCAAAAAAAAAAGAAAAACAATGTATTTTTACAAGATTATCTGTTAAAGTTGTGATGATTTAAGTGAGAACATTACCTCATGGAATCCATGATTGGCGAGTATTTCTCGTACCAGGCGGCTCTCTGTGCGCACGATCTTGAAAGCCATATTATATCGTTCTGTGCAAATAGCACAACAAGATATTCTTAGCATTGAACTTTTATAAGCTCCAAATTGACATTTTTATTCCCCCCAAAAATGTCATCTTTATTACTCTGCACTGTACCTCCAACAGAAGATATATTCCCATCTTTTGAAACAACAGCTTCAGGGCAAAACAGGAGAATCGGGATGGTCTTGCTAAGGCCGCTCCATGAGATGCAGGGATGGTCTCTAGTGGGTGACAAATTATACAGACACTTAATAAAATTAACAGGGGCAATGTTACAGAGATGCACTTTGAGGTGAATTTCAGTGCCCAAAATCTTCCAGGATGACATGAACTGACCTAAATGGGCAACTTACCTAAGGCTGCGGGAATGCCTCGTGACGTGGTGTTTATTTCAGTCAAGCAGACAGAGGCAGAATCACACAGAGCTTTGTGAGGTGCCGGGAAATAACAAACCCATGCACCATACTCCAAATACCCTTGTAAAAGTCGAGAATGTCTCACAGTACCAGACACAGCCTGCTTATCGGGGGTCAACATAAGATAAGGTGACATGATGATGGAGTAGAACTCAATCAGGTATGACCAGCCTTGATAAGGGGGAGGGGTGGGGCATGCAAGCAACTGCTGCCCTTAGCTTAAGTATCCAGGTATGTGAGACAATATTGCAGATTATCGCACTGACACGGCTGGGTTACTCACTGTTAAGAGGAGTCTTTTGATAGGATTTAAGCTTGTTGCTTATCATGAGCGTAAGCCATCACCAAGACTACTGAAACACCTGTATACACACAAGATCTTAAGAGCTTAGACAGAAGAATGTGTTAACATCGCCACCATCATCTTTGAGTATGATCGCGCAAGTAAATTATGTTAGTACTTTTTAAATCATTGTTGATATTTGTAACAGTAAAACTCAAAGAGGAACTGACATTTCTTTCTATAACATTTCGGTTCCAGTCCCACAAGCACAGAAACAGGGAAACTTTCCAACCTCACACCACAACAGATGGATTTATGTTACTTATCTATTTGTAATAGTTTTTTTTTTAATTAACAGCTGAATTTATTTTCTTTATCTTTTCCATTTGTCACACTAAATACTGTTATTTTACTGCGTTACTGTACTTTATTTAAACTTGTTATACATTGTATTTAATGTTTTGGCACATGGGCTAAATAAAGTATATCTTATCTTATTTTAAATTGAACAGCTTATTGGACAGACATCTATCAGCATGTGCAGGGTGCGTTATTGTCAAACATTTATTCTCATGATTATGATGTTTCTGTTTTTATTAAATTAAACAAAAAGTTGAAATAAAGCCCTGTGCTGGAGATTTGTGTTTCTGCCATGACATGTTTCCAATGGATGGATTCGCCTTTATGTGTGCTGTGCATCTTTTGTGTCAGCCTGTAATGTTATACTATATAGTCTTTCCACGCGGTATGAAGGTCCGCATATACTGTAATTAAAGTGAAGAGTGCAACCTTACTTACCAGAAGTGAAACTGTGCATACGCCTGTTATTTTTTTTTAAAGTGTTTTTTCTGAAGATTTTTCAAAGTTTTGGACATTGACTGCTTTTCACTCTTTGACAATCTAGTCCTTGTACCTGACCATTTTCAAAGGAATGTTTTTTTGTTTGTTATGTTGCTTACTATAACACTGACCTATGAATCAAGCAAGGATAAAAAGGCACCTAACTCAAGGCACGAACCAGTGTTTTTTTCTACATATAAAAGACAACTTAACAAAGAACCAATTTTAAAATCTATCTTTGGACACTTTGTCATAACTACATAATCCACAAAAATGCCAAAGATAACACACTTTGGAAAGTATTTCCAAAGAGCTCTTAGCCGAACTGTTTGTGTAGCGTGATGTGCAGTGTGTCCTTAAAAAATTCAAGGAAACTGGGCAAGTTAAAGAAAAAAAGAAGTGACAGGCCTAAAAAACTATCTACAGTAGATGAACTTTTCATTAAGGACTGAATAGCTTTCAGTAAAAATCTGACACATGACCTGAGAGATGCATCTGGCTCTTCAGTTGATCTACTACTCTAAACCAAGGCCTCATTAGAAATGGTCTCAGTGGAAGTGTGGCTGTCAAGAAGCCAGTCTTAAGGAAGAGAAACAGGGAGAAAGGGCTGAGGAATGTCAAATTTCAAAAGAACTGCACAGATGTCTTCAGCCATCTGTAAAACACAGTGGAGGCTCTGTCAGGGTTTGGGGCTACATTTCAGCCAGTGGTGTTATGGATCTTTTATGTAATTATAAACAAAGAAAAGTGGTTTCACATTTTGATCTACAATGCAATACTATCTGGAAAGCATCTGATTGCAAACAGCTTCATTTTTAAGCATGACAATGATTCCACATACAATGCCAAAGCAGTAAAAGTATACCTGGATAAAAACCCACAGTGGAACACTATCAGTCATGGATTGGTCTCACCAGAGCCTGGACCTCAACATTACTGAAGCAGTGTGGGATCATCTTGACGGAGAACAGAACAAAAGGCATCCAAAGAAGAGCTTTGAATGTCCTTCAAGATGCCTGGAACTTGCCTAAGAGAGTTCAAGCTGTGCTGAAGAATAAAGGCGGTCATACAAAATACTAACTTTCAAGCACTTTAGAATTGTAAAAACTTTGTTTTTGCTTTATATACTATATTACCTTGTGTGTTTGCTGTTTCAGTAAACCGCTGCACCTATTTCTCAACAGTACTGTCCTTTTATCACAGTCCTGGTGATTTTCCTTTTGTATTTTTGAGGAAGGTCAAAGCCTCTTTTGTGGGTGTCAAGACTTTTTGTGTGCAAGTAAAAAATTGCAGACAGCAGTTGTTAAAAAAACTACTGCAATATTACTCTTGCAGTGGGACTGAGATGCGTTTATGGGGTAGATATCTTTGGACAACCATGTGGTAGCATCTCAATGCATAATTACTGCCATGTCAATAAAAGCAGCACTGATAGCCTGAAGGTTAAATGCTAACTCTAAGAAATCCAAACTAATTTAGGAGATGGAGCCTAAAAGCAGATACAGTGGAACCCAGAAAGGTATGACTAAGCATGGCTTAAGAGGGAATTATTAGACCGAGACAAGAAAGCAAAGACCAGCCGGTGCATCCACAGCAGAGGGCTATATGCTCATTTTTCTAAATGACAGTCATCAATTATGCAGAATAAAAGACACCTGAAGGTGTCATTTTGCTTGGATGTATCTTGATATAAATTATTAAACAGAGCTCAGGACATGTTCTGTAATCCCTCACCGATTACATTTCACCTTCAATTAATTTTGGTAACTTGCAATGAGAGAGAAAATGAACAATGCTTTTAGTTCACCATAATGTAATATTACAAGATGTATTATTTCGAAATCTTATGTAGTATACCAAGAGGATCAGTAGGCTAAGAAGTTAACTGACTTGCCAAGTCCCACAGGGATTGTGAGCAACATCCTACTCTTTTCCAGTGTGTCTGCAAACAAGTAAGAGGAGCTCCTCTTGAAGAACAAAATACTCAAACCAAGGCACCAGTAGCACTGATAGATAGAGTTGTTGCTTTTTTGTTTAAATGAGAAAAGACAGATTTGAGGCAGATTGTTTTATTCGTGATATAAAGTAGATAATCCCAGGCGCTTCTATAACCTCTGACCTTGACTCTGTTTCGATCGCAGGCTGTCCTTTATTCTGCAGCAGACATATTAATGTGAACTGCTAACTTGTACTTACTCTTGCTCGTCTTCTGAGGAGGATTCAGAGTCCTCTTTATCCCGGATCACGGCTGGCATTTTCAATGCAAAGAGGGGGACGACCTGCCCGGAGAAATCTTCGTGGGACCAAGTATCTAGTGTTTACCCTGGCATCTGCAACATCCAAGGGCAAACACAGCAGTCACTTCTAAGATGAGCTCATAAAAACGCCGATGTGTTAATAACACCCTGTTCCACGACAGCTTAACATGAAGACTGCAACACTAACATCGTCCTACTGTGATTTACAGTTAGCATGCACTCACCTGAGAACAGCTGCTGCTTTCTAAGTCTCCCTGCTGTGGCAATGAAATCATCTTAACACGTTAAAGACACAGTCTATGGTTAAGACAAAACCAAACTGTGTAGCCAGGGTTAGCTAAATAAAACGTTACTTTTATGTCTGCACGGGATGCCAACTACGCAAAGTCTGCTTAGTTTGACACCACTGAGGTTTTTACAATGACGTACAAATACACACAGCGACAGAAAGAAGGTACTTTCGCCTGCTCGCTAATTTCCCAAGGGATCGCCACAGCAAATAGATCCGCGTATTTTGACTGTTACGCGCGGATGCCCTTCCTTTGAGCTGGGACCAGCACTTGAGAGTACATTAGCTTATAACACTCTGAGCCTGGGTTTGTGTTTCCTCCCGGAAACGAACCGAGAACCTTTCACATGAAGGCAAATGAGTTAACCAATACACCGCGGACCACAAAAACTTGCCTTGTATTTCTGTGGAGCCTGCTAAAAGTGAGCTAGTTGGTATCGCCAGGGCCAGCAATCGCCGTTAATCTTCCTGTAACTACAACAAGTGTATAGCAACAGAGAAAGGCGCATGCGCGCGACAATATTGATCCACGTGACCAAATTTTGAACTGTCCGTATATTTCAAATAAATAAGAAAAACATTTCAATAGAAAATATGACAACAAATTATTTCCTTCATATGTTCTTTATATTTTGATATTGTTATGTGATGTGTTTGCTTCAGTTGCTGCACAGTTGAGCTGGTATGCCTTAATGTTTGATAACATTTATTAACGCTTTATTGACCCATTTGTTGACCCTTTTATAACTTTTTTAAAAGCATTTTCCAAAAATACTGGGACCCATCAAATCTATTCTTATATCAAACAAAATACCTGGCTTTCAAAGAGTCTTGAACTAAAATCTATGGGAGAATTGCCAAATAGATATAACTTGAAGTGGATAAATGCTTGTTAAAATCGTATTTTAGACCTAGTTCAGTCAAGTCAAAATTCGAACCTCTTTTGCCATATTTGACAGGTCTTTCTTTAGATGCAGTTTTTCATGTTCACAATTACCACTGAAAATAAAGTTAATTTAGATTATGCTTCGGAATAAGTGCCCGGAAACGTTACAAAGGTGCCTGCCAAGTGGCAAGCCTTGCTCGTAGAGGCACGTCACTGCGCATAGTTCTCTTGCTCTACAGCTACTCTTTGTTTGGACGCAGTCTAGCTTTCTGTCCACACGCGACTGGATTGCTATATGTAGATTGGTTAGATGGAAAAAATAGGCGGAACCCTAACGCCTGAACTCGCCAATCACAATCATGGTACGATTAACTGGAGCCATTTTTGAGCGCTCTTATTGGTTAGCCCCACGAGCCAGTATTGAAAGACTCGCCATACTCGGTTGGCTTCAGTCCCACTTTTTCTAACGCTAGTATACTTGTGTTTTGTCGGGAATATGATAGTTTGATAGACGCAGTCGGGTAAATACACGAAGTACTCGTGATATTTTAAAGTTTAACAGGCTAGCTAATTGCAGAAACCTGCTTAATTCAGCGTTAGCTTGTTATGTCAGAT
Organism: Tylochromis polylepis; assembly: GCA_015107715.1. Taxonomy (NCBI): domain Eukaryota; kingdom Metazoa; phylum Chordata; class Actinopteri; order Cichliformes; family Cichlidae; genus Tylochromis; species Tylochromis polylepis. The sequence continues at coordinate 8,420 of VVHJ01034445.1, forward strand.
GAGTTATTGATGTATTGCCAGCTGATGCCTTATGTTAGACATGAGATACAAATGCATCTATTCATCCGTCCAATGCTAACGTTATATAACCGGGGTTTGTACTGACCTGTTGTTCGGAGTGGTGTGTCCTGGAGTGAACCGGCAGTTTTCCTCTCTGACAGGTGCTTCTTCCACACAAAGGAGATGAGTCGCTTTCTGAACGTCCTGCGGAGCTGGCTGGTGATGGTGTCTGTCATCGCGATGGGAAACACCGTGCAGAGTTTCAGAGATCACAGTTTTTTGTCCGAAAAGCTCTACACAGGCATGCCAGAGTTTGGTGAGAAAACTGGATTTTGTTTTCTGACAGAAGTGGAATGTGCAACCTGAAAACTTTAAAGGTCACGTGATTATTATAGTTTGTGAGTGCAGTATCAGTAGAAGTTAAGCAAACAAACACCAAACGCTTCGAATAGCAAGAAACACTTTCTGTTAAAATGCACATAATGATCATTGACTAATTGCCTATTAGCTTGCATATCACTGGCGTACAGAGCCTATATAGAGCACCTATAAATGTCTTATTAAGCATAATCAGAATATACAAGGCCATTTCTCCCTAATAGGAGCCAAACCAATAGTTGTAGTTATTAGCAAGACTTCACTTTAGATTGGGAAATATATTCTTAGTTTAAAAGAGTTCATTTGGAATAATTATTAGCCCTTGTAGTATTGTGTTGCCTTTTATAATGCCTTCTGTTAGCTGCTGTTATTAACTGCTGCTATTATCACTGATCTGGACTGCAACCGTAATTCTAATCCTGTGCAATCACAATACTGAATTTCTTTTCTCACTTTGTGTTAAAAACATAAATAAAAGATAATAATTTAGGGCATTAAAATGTTGTTTTTTTTTTTAAATCTTCACCATAGTATAAAGTATTGCAGAAAACTTATGTAATGCGGCACACTTCCAGAAAAATGCAGTTACAGGTGGCATAACAAACCAGACATTGCTCTACAGTCACTGGACACTTTATTAGGTATACCTGTTCAACTGGTATCTAACCAGCCAATCATGTGACAACAACTCAGTACAATATGTGGACCCTTGAAGCAGCAAAAGACCACAGCAGGTGCCACTACTGTCAGCTAAGAACAGGAAACTGAGGTTACAAGTCACAAGGGATCAGCTAAAATGGACAACTGAAGACTGGAAAAATGTTGGCTGGTCTCATGAGTCTCATTTTCTACTGTGAAGTTTGAATGATAGGGTCAGAATTGGTTGTAAAACCTCATCAAAGGATAAATCCATCCAAAATCCAATTTTTTCAGGCTTCTGGCGATGGTGTAGTGATGTGAGGGATTTTCTTCGGGACACTCTGAGCCCCTTAGTACCAACTGAGTGCCGTTTAAATGCCACAACCTGACCGTGGCCATTATGTGGCCATAATTACGTAAGTGTACCCATCTTCTGATGGCTGCTTCCGACAGGATAAGCTCAAATCATCTCAAACTGGTCTCAAACATGTCAGTGAGTTCACTGAACTCAAATGGCCTCTATAGTCACTAGATCTCAATCCAATAAAACACCTTTGGGATGTTGTGGAAGAATTGAGGCAGTTCTGAAAACATAACGAGGTCCAACATGGTACTAGCAAGGTGTAACTAATAAAGTGTCTAGTTGGTGTATACGATCTTATAATTAGATAATAAATCAATGTCCTCAGCTTAACCTGCTCAAAAGGTAAAAAAATAAATGAAAAGAGCTCCAAGAAACGTTTACTCTGTCATGGCTGTGTGCAGGCAGGCAGGAAAAGGACCCAAAGTGCAGACTCCAGGAGGCGAAAAGTACACTCAAAACAGCTTTATTGCTGAACGCCAAAATAACTCCACTGAAAATATAAATAGGCAGGCAGACAGAACTCAGTGAAGAATGAGGGTATGATGTGACAAAGAGTAAAGGGAAACATAGGGCTAAAATACACAAGGGAGTAATCAGCAACCGGGAGACAGGAGGGAAACACAGCTGGGACTAATTGGGCAGGACGAGACAAGGGAAGCAAAACAAAACACTGACATGAGACACAGACTTTCAAAGTAAAACAGGAAACACACAACAGGCGCAGAGACAAACTAGACACAGAACAGAGGAAGCTCAAAATACAAAAACAGAAGCCAAAACACTGGTAACCATAACCCAAGGTGAAACCAAAGATTAATAACAATAATAAAACAAATCAAAACACTGGGTCACTGACCCAGGACCGTGACATACCCTCTTTCATTGTCCACAGCTAACTTATAATAGATGCACTCTGTCATGATATATTGTATCTATATTTATTTAATTTCTCAGTAAACGGTCTCCAAGCTCGAACCTTTGGTATTTGGACGCTGCTGTCGTCGATCATTCGCTGTGCCTGCGCCATTGATATCCAGAATAGAACGTAAGGCATCTTGTTGTTTCCTGCACCATAAAAACTCATTTCTGTTGGCAGTCTGCAGGTTATGTTTTTACACCGTGTCACCCTGGCTCCCGCAGGCTGTATCACATCACCTTATGGACGTTTGTCCTGGCATTGGGCCACTTCCTGTCTGAGGCTTTTATCTACAAAACTGCGCCACTGACTATTGGAGTCATGGCCCCTCTCATTGTGGCAAGTGAGTAAGGAATAATAGTGGTAAAACCTCTGTTGGACTCCCCATTAAGAAGTCATAAGTTAAATCACACCACGTTGGAAAACACAGTTAAAAGTACATCACCGTGTCTTTGCAGGTTTCTCCATCATAGGAATGCTCATCGGATTCCAGTGTTTTCCAGAAACACAGGAGGAAGTTGGAGCGCGACAGAAAAAGCGTAACTGAGTCCCAGCAATCTGGAGTTTCCTGTTGTTGAACTGAATCCACCTCCGTCAGCCTCTTGTGAACTGGTCCTCGTGTGCTACTTCTTACACAGATCAGCCATAACATTAAAACCCCTCACAGGTCAGGTAAATACCATTATTTTGTGAAACTGCAATATTCTGCGGGGAAACACCGGGACCTGGGATTCGTGGTCCACGGCTGCAGTCAACGATGTGCGCAAACACGGGAACAGCTTGTAGTCCCCAATCCAAATGAGTCTTTGTAGGATGTGCCCCAGCAAGCCTGATCTTTGGGGGCAACCGCTGCTGTCGTGCTCCCAAACAGCACTTCCTCAGAGACCCTGCCTTCATGAGGGGTCGGAGCTGTTTTAGCGGCACAAGACGGACCACAGCAGATTAGGGAGGTGGTTTTAATGTTGTGACTGATTGGCGTATATCTTACAATACAGTGATCAATGAGTGCTGCTTTATAATTTACAATGATTTCATATTTAAATGAGCAATATCTGGAGTTTTGTGTTGTCTTAACAGCACAGATAGTGCATTCTTTCTCAGTCTTGGTTTTGGTGTGGTGCTGCTGAATGACCGCAGAAACAGAACCACAGTACACATCTTCTCTTCACTGTGATTGTTTTATTTCACCAGAGCAGAGGAAGTATCATTTTCTATTCTTCCAATCAAAGAAAGCCCAGATGTACCAAAGAACTCAGATGGCTACGCAGTTATAAAACCATACACCTCATTAGAAAAATCATACAGCAGAGGTTGGCCTTGATGTTTGTTATGTGCTGTGAAAGAGTTGTACACCCTGGGAATTTATGCACAAATAACTTTGTATAAAACTTAATTTTTAAAATATATCCTGATTTTTGATGTTTTCTATTGCTGTAATAAGTGTGGGAATTGTATTTTTTAGTCTTGTAATCCTATATTTGAAGTGTGCAGACTGTTTTGTTTTGTTTGTTTTTCCTTCGAGGTGTAATTGTGTTTTTGCACGATTTGTGCTAAAGGCTTAAATCCCCATTCTGCTCCGTTCTCATATTTGGGTTAAATAAAGCATAAATCTCCTGATTTAAACATGGCCACATTGTGGGGAAATACAAAAATACATAGACACATTTCGCTAGTGCTTATTTATGTTTTAAATATGCAGATTTGTTCTTAATTTAGTTTCTGTTTTTGGTACAGTGCTCAAAATCCCATAGTGTGTATTGCAGTTTCATTTTTTCCTTATTGACTGGATCTACTACACAATACACCAAAATGGCAAAAACTCTAAAGGTGTGGAAAATTCACAGCACTTTAAAGTGCCCTAAGACTAAGAATAACTAGCACCTCTCACAGACACATAGCAGTCCTAATGAAATAGCAACATTTCGAAACTTCCCAAAAAGACCTGAAGTAAAAATTTGTACAAATACTGGTTACATAGCACGAAATACACACAGGCAACAAAAATGAAGGAAAAACACTAAACCACTGAGCCCTTGACCCTGGGCTCTGACAGACTGTGGAGGGCATTTTATTGGCAGTTTAGGTCCACTCAGGGTTGGTGCACATCTGTGCAAAGTGTTCCTCAGATCAGCCCACATCTGTTGGACATTTGGGACACTTAACGACTATGACAATAAGGCATGTTAAGCCTTTGAAGTGACCAGAATTCAACCACATTGAACACAAAGAGGGGATTTTGGCCATGTTATGTTTGGTTGCCACTACAATCATTCACACAAAATTAGGTAATATTTTCCACAAGAACTGTGCTGCATTACTGGCCCAACACCTAAGACATATTTCTGATGGACTTTCCTTTGATTTGTCACCTGTCTGTATAATTCTACAGTAACAAAAGTTAAAAAGTACACATAAAAAGTGTGTGCAAAATGACAAGGGCAGTAGATCTGATTAGTCTCAGTCTCCCATTGTGTTTTTATTTTCCACTGTGCTGACATCCTTTACTTCCAGACCTTCTTGCCTGTTGTGTCTTTTTGAAGAGGTCAATCACAGCAAAATGAGGACAATATTGACCCCCTCAAAGCGTACTCAGATGCATGGCATCAATCGTATTGAGAATCAGCAGTATTCAGAAGTAATACTGTCATATGGCGACAGATACGAAAGCCTAAATTAGGCGAAAGGTGACTTGGCTGCCATGACAGGTAAACACGTCGCAGTCCTTAATCTGCATTGAACACACATATTCTAAAAACAGAACACTAACATGAAACACCTTCATCAATGTAAAGACGGAATTAAATTACACACAATATTGGTCCTATATTAGAAAACTGTTTAAATATTGCCAGTCGAACGCATAAAACACTACATTAACACCAGTCAGAAGAAAAACTAGGAAAGGAATTCAGTTAGATTGAAGGTTGGAGTCACAAAAGTGGCAGATACATTGCACCTAACAAGACATGTAAAATGCCTTCATTCCATGACGTAAAAACCTTGAAAGTGCATTACCCCATGGTGGCTTGGGTGAGCACTTGTATTACCAGTGTGGATTTCTGCATCACAGAGTCCAAACAGAACTTCCGTAAAGCAACGCTGTTCTCTGTGATTCAGCCTCCATGTACTTACAGTTCACAGCTTTCAGCTCTGCAGTCATTGTGCATGATGCGTGTTGATGTGTCGGTTTTTGTTTTGTTTTTTTAATGTGTCTTGTTTGTTTTTAATCTGTACATGATGATATTCTGATGTCTTGGACAGAGAAATATCTGTCTTCCTCACAACGTCCCTTCTTTCAAGATTTCAGGTGGAGAGATTCCTCTTTCCAGATCAGCAGTCATTTTCTGCAAAGGACAGACATGATGCAGTAAAATGAGTGAAGTGGGAGCAAATTTAACATCAATATTACATCAGCAACAAAAATCTCTTCATGTTCAGTACACATCATTATGTTTCTTTTCACAATGAGCTTTAGATGTTGAATTCACCAGATAAACGTTTAATTCCACAGTAACACTGTGTCTGTTTGTGCGATTTAAAGAGCCGATTGTGCAGTCGAGTACAATACCCTGCAGTTTAACCGGTATCACCTTCAAGTAATGCAAACATAATCATTAAGCCCGTATTTTTGCAAACTCAAACAGACAGTGGTTTGTATCACTTAGTTTCCCTGTAGTGTGCCCCTACCTTGGCAGGTGTGTGTTTTGGTGATTGTGAGCTTGTGGGTTTATGTCAAGACTGCCGTTGCCAGGGGCCGCTGCACGACGTGGCCCCGTAGTCCTGCACCGACGACAGGGAGCCTGCAGGCTGGAACGATAGCTTTGGGGTCACACCTCTGAGGGGCCCTAAGGGGTCCCCCTCATCCTCAACCGTCTCTTTCATAACACACCACCAATGCATCCAGAAACACCTGCACACCCAGCTATACCGCCTGCTAATGAGGCTTGCACAGCCTTTGATCAGGAAACTGCATGTATCATTAGTTATGCTTTATTAATTATTTAGATACATCTCTTGGGTTTTTTTCTTCTTTTTTTTTTAAAATCTACTGCGCTATTATCACTTTGACTTCCACTGGTGTGCAGGATTGCTGGTGTTTAAGCTGTGTTTGTAGTGTTAAAACTGGAATATCAGAAGGACAAAAAGGCCAAAGAAAGAAAGCAAGAGGTCCCGAGCCTGATGTAAAGCAAGGCGACAGGTGAGCACGCATGATGTGAAGAAGGCTTCTGTTTAAAAAGGCGCTCACTGTTAAAAATCCAAAGGTGATTCTGAACAGCTGAATGTCACTAAGTTTTGTTTTTTGCGCTAGCTGATTTAATTTGTGTGGGAACAAAAAGCCAAGTGACTGACAAAATAACGTCTCTGAAGTTACAAAAGTCACGTCATATTTAGTTTTAATAGTGGCTTTTGTGGGTTTTTTTAGCAGGAAATATTTGTTTGACAGCTCTCAACTGCGCCCGTTAAGCGTTAAACCAAAGCAACGCTTTTTAAAGCAAAAAATAAGCAAACGTGTTTTTTATGAGAGCGAGCCAGAGAGCTGTTAGACAAAGCAGAGCTGAGAGAAAATGACATTTTTAGCAGCTTGCAGAGAAAGCTGCAACCAGTGCAGTGGGACAACTACCCACATTCGCTTTGCATCCAAGCCCGCTGCAGCAGACTGCAGTGTGAGTGACTGCAGAGAACCCGCCAGCAGAAAACCACTCAGAGCGCATTCAATCCAGAGCCAGGGTGGGCTCTAACACACATCCCATCCCTTCATGTAACACACACAGTCGTACTTACACTCACTGTCTGCACCACAGCCTGTTGGTTGGCCTTCTGCCGTCGGAGGTCGGATTTGATTAATCCTGCAATAATAATAATAACATGAAACACATTAAACTACTGATGCTTGATTTTGTGGAAAATAAAGTTAAAATTTAAATAGAATAGCATACTGGTGTGGAAATTTAAAATCGCTACTCCCATGTTTTATTCTTGTATTTTATATAACATGTTTTCTGGGTCAGCATGCAGAATATCCTTTGGTGCTCAGAGATTATTAAATCAAAGATATCCTCCTTCCTGTGTCTTCCTGTGACAACTCAGAGAGGATGGAGGAAGGATATCTAAATGCAGCTTTGATATGCACTGTTTCAATGGATAAAGCTAAAAGCACTACTGGTATAACAGTACTCCACACTTATTCTCAGCTTAGTGGGGTACGTGGACAAACCTATAACTGTTTAGCGTTATTTCAACATTTTTGTGCTTTGCCTCTGTGCAGACAGACCGAGAAGTGCACAAGTAAGATATTGCAAAAAGCATACCTTTACTTACACAATGCTTATCAGCTTCTGTAATTCAATTTGAAGAGTAAACGGACAGTACAGAAGACCATAAAAAGGGCAGTCATGGTAAAAAGAAAGTACGTCTACTGTTAAGGTTTTACATATCAGAACATAATAAAAAGGTCTTAAGGAAAAAAGACCTTTTACAGTTTAAAGCTTTCAAAAAAGGAGAAAGTTTTTGAGTAGAGGAGTATACACTCTAAACATGCCAAAATAATCAGATTATAATGTCTTTTAGTGCTTGGCACCTAGAGGCATGGATTTATAGGACTATATTTAAATACTATTAGCCAAGCACTATCTCAGGGCTGATACAGAGATATTGCGTGAGGTTCTCAGGAGTTTTTAGGTAGAAGCACCAGGTCAAATAAGTTCAGTGCATTTAGAGATAATTCCCGCAAGCCAAAACCTCTGGCTGCAGACGTCTCTAAACATGTGGTTTCTGCTCTTAGCTCTGTATGATGTCAGTGACGGTGTATATCCTTACCTTTGTCATTTTAGGCATACAGAGCACACAACCAGAAAAAAGCTGACTTACAAGGAAGGGTCAGATTGTTTCAGACTCTGAATGGGCTGCACCAAGGCTTACAATGAGGCAAGTAAGTTATTTTAAGCTGTGAATCATGCAAAGCTACTCTAGTAGAGATCAACAATAAAAATGTAGTGTTAAAAAAACATGTATTTTTGGTCCTCTTTAACTACAACTTCAGTATAGTGTGAAAAGTAATTTAGCCACTAGGAGGCGACATTCACCTATGAAAGAGTGGAGTCCTTGCAAGTGAAATGTTAGCACGCCAAGTACTCTATTACACAAAATGGTTTCACATAAGTTGGTCTGAATATCACGTGCATGCACGAGAAAGAAAACTGCCCAAATCTACAGAGATGAGGTTAACATCTCACCTGTCAGCACTGTTCCTATTAGCAGAAAGATGCACAAGAACATGTTTCCAGCTACAGTTCCCCAGTTATCAATGATCTTCCCCTGAGAGATGGTGAAAATGATTCCAAAGATCTGAAACGAGAGTGAGAAGGTCTTTAAAGGTCCAATCCAACATGGCGTGTTATGATATGTTTCATGTTTGTTCTCTGACTCTGCGGTCATACATACTGAACATTACTTACCTGAGCTGAACAGTTAAGCAGTCCGGACGAGGTCCCCTCTGATTCTGGGTAGGTGAGCTCTACTGCATACTCAAAACCCAGAGGTAGGTATCCTGTCATAAAGAAACTGGAGAAAAACAGAAAATGAAGGTAAAATCAAATGTAAAAAAAAGTGCTGTTCAGTGTAGCATTTTGTGACTGAAGTATTTTTAACTGTCCAAAAACCAGCAGAAAAAAATGCTCCACAAATGTAAAAGTAGGACAAGTGTATATTGAGGTTTACTCGTAATACGTCCTCTCTGGGTGAAAAGCAGACAAAGGAATTGCTATGGAAACCAGATATGGGCATAATCAGCTTACCGTAAACAGCAATAATTGACAAAGCCTGTAGACTGTGGAGCATTAAGTTTGGCTCAAAAAAGCAGCATTCCTGCTATTTGAGCAAAGTATAAAGAAACTGAACAACACAGAGCTTCATCAGTTTCGAGCGGAACTTTAAATGTGACCAATATGGTTCATCATTACCCCGAGGTTAAAACTAGTGCCAACGCTATGCCAACCCGCATGTGCCAATAAAGCTTCTGTTTAGGTAACCAGTTTTCAAAACACTTTCAGTCCCTGAATAAATGGATTTCCAGCTTCACAGAAACCCTTTAGTTTCAGAAACAGCAGGCAGCCCCTCAGCATTTCTCACTTTGCTGACGCTTGCCGAAATGTTTTCTTTAAATAAATTAAAGTATGACAAACATCTTTTTTTTCACCATATTTACATGGCAGAATATAAGAGATCGTTCACAGTGCTGTTACATGTTGGCTGCTAGGATTTTGCAAGCGCTTACTGTGAGGTTTATGGCCATGGTGGTCTATATTCTTTAATGGTGACCTACCCTAAAACTCCAGCTGTAATGAACACCACCCAGAGGTGACCCAAGTTGAGGGTGAAGGCGAAGACCAGCATCCCAATCAGAGAAAGGACATACACGGCCAAAGTGGTCTGTCTGTGGAGAAAGGAGAATAACATCAGCAATAAAGTTTAAGGCAGTAAGTTGTCATATGCATTCACATACAATGCATATTTTTGCATAGTTCTGGGAAAATACAACATAAATCCAGCTCAATCTAATTTAATTTTTGCATTAATATTTAAAAGTGTAAGATGCAGGTTTAAAAAATACCATAAATTAGATCACTTTTTGGGGGCTTTGATGCTCCAAAACTGCTGCGAATCACAAATGACATATAAAGACAGCATATGGCGATATGGCAACATGTGCATATGAACATGCATCACTAAAGCCTGTTCTGGTTAAGACCAGTGCTGTGTTGCATGGTACGATGTTACTGTAATCATATTCTACTTCTTCATACTTCTTGATACAGTTCTCTATCAAGTCAAGTAATTCCATTAAACTTATTAATCAAACAATTATGTTGTTAAATGACAAATTTAAGTTCTCCAAGTATCTGTATCATAGGTGGATAGTAAGAAAATTATTAGCAAATGTGACCTTATCCTATGCACTTGCACCACAATCAGCTGACTTGTTATTCAGGATGGCGTACTCCTCGGACTGATCTCAAGCCTGGACAAATGGGAGGATTGCATCTAATGTTAAATTAGTGCCAAATCAAATCTATATAGAGAAATAAGGGAGCAGCTGAAAGCAACTTTGTAAATACAAGATGATGCTAACACAGAGGCAGTAGTGAAGAACCCCAGTTAGGTTTGATTGTTCCACTGAACATGAAGTTAATTCTACTTTTTTTATTTAGTGAACAGTAAGCGAAAGTATTGGGATTAACAATCTCCTATGTGAAAGTGTCCAGGGCTGAGACAGGCAAAGACTGGCCTCTAAAACCAACTTAGCAGGCTCCATAAAGACACATTGGTTCAGCTGGCCCCTGCAGACAGCCCCTGAGCAAAGAAATTAGGTTTGATCATAAACAGTTCACATTTATTGTGGCAGCAATGCATTTTTTTATGATTTAACTTGCAATAAAACTTAAACTGTGTACTACAAGTAGTCAAAGTGTAACTGACCCAATCACAGTAGCATGCATCCCATGTATCATAGCACATGTTATGACGGGCACAATAAGGATTAATGCAAGCTATAAAAAGCATCTACACCACACTGCCCAATCTTCCAAAAAAATAAATAAATAAATGCCATTTTGTGTCACCAAAGACTTGTCACAACAAGGCCCATCTGCAAAAACAAATTCACTCTGGTGAAGCTGCTTCTTGTACAACCACGCGTAAAACAAGCAGCAAAACATTTTTGTTAATGTGGCATAGTCCTCTGACTCACTCTTACGTGAGGACAGTGTGAGAGTCAGGACCCGCAATAAAAATCTGTGCTTAACTGCTCTGACAGATAACCATCCTAATGGCATGTAAGGAACCTGTGGACTGAGGATCTTCCTGTAATCATAAACGTTTTTATGCCCCATTACTGAACGCAGTTTATCAACACTAACTCACTAACTTGCAGAATAAGGTAAGTGGTCATTTCGTAGAAAGAAGTAATGTATGATGACTGTTTTTCCATCAAATGCAGTGGCAAAAGGTTTGGGACGTTACCTTGAAGTACCAGTAAAGTACAGCCTGCCAGTTCAGATAAGCAGAGAGCAACATCACACGCGAAACTCGGCTATGTTGTATCCTAATACGTGCCTCTTTTGATCAAATGGTTTAATTCACTTGGACATCTCTCTGTGAATGGATGAGTGACTTAAAGGACATTCATGCAAGGAGTCAATGTTTTAAATACAGCTAACATTGCAGAGAAGAAGCAAGACTGCTGATCCTGAAGACTGAAAATTACATAGAAGCATTTCCTTTCAGAGGGGCATCGTTTCACTCGCACACACAAAGCTCCATCAGAATATGACTGTAGGAAACAATGACATTAGTTTATTGAAAACATACATTTTATTTGGTACACATACAGTGGCTTGCAAAAGTATTCGGCCCCCTTGAACTTTTCCACATTTTGTCACATTACAGCCACAAACATGAATCAATTTTATTGGAATTCCACGTGAAAGACCAATACAAAGTGGTGTACACATGAGAAGTGGAACGAAAATCAGACATGATTCCAAACATTTTTTACAAATAAATAACTGAAAAGTGGGGTGTGCATAATTATTCAGCCCCCTGAGTCAATACTTTGTAGAACCACCTTTTGCTGCAGTTACAGCTGCCAGTCTTTTAGGGTATGTCTCTACCAGCTTTGCACATCTAGAGACTGAAATTCTTGCCCATTCTTCTTTGCAAAACAGCTCCAGCTCAGTCAGATTAGATGGACAGCGTTTGTGAACAGC